>CAKAKR010066337.1:28254-61758 GCA_916700685.1 Adelosebastes latens
TCCCCCCCCCCCCCCAAATCGAGTCTCACTCTCACAAATATACACCGCATCAAATACCACATTGCACACACGGCATTCTCAGTGCATGCGCGTACTCACGCGCACGCCAATGAGAGGGGAAAACTCTGGCGCTAACAGTACTACACAAGCAGCTGCATAACAGGAGCCACTTTGAGCACGCAGGATTATCCGAATGTGCTCAACCCTGATAAGTGGCTTAATGCAACATTTCCATTGGACTTTTTTTTTCTGCTGAGGCTGAGACCCAGGCGCACAAGAAGCACTACTTATAAAGTTAGCCAAATCGAGCTTTTTGGGATTATGTCACCATGCAAACGCTGCCATTTCAATGGGGGTGGGGATATATATGAGAGAGAGAGAGGGGGAGACAGACAGACAGACGTACAGTGACGGAGAGAAAGGAGGAAAAGGAAAAATGCCTCAGAGCACATTTAGCTAACCTTAAAGAGAGTTCAGAAGAAGTTTTTTGACAGAAGGTAGAATGACTTACTCAATGGCAGCGACCTCTAAATGTCACCTTATGTCAAATAAAAACGTATAAACCGACTATCTCTTTAATTGCGGCAAGTGATTATTATTCGAAGCTTCTACTGAGGTTTTGGGATAAAGCTGAAAATAACTCGTCAGTTTCGTTTGATTTCGGCTACACTGCCCCGTTAATACAGGTGCATCCTTTGTGCGCTGCGAGTGGGAGAGCAACCACAGTGAAAATGATGATTTTGAAATGCTAAACACCAACAAATATAGATTGAGGCAGAATATGTCATTAGATACAAATATGTTGTGGATTTTGATAATGATTATATCTATCTTTTTTCAACAACTGTTGACTTTTGGACTTCACAACGCTCTGGAGTTATTGGAAATGTTTGGATCACACAAGTCTGAAACAATCCTACTAAGCCGCCGTGCGCTATACACAGATCCATTCTGGGTCGGGCTCGCTCGGGCATGCTTCGAACTCATGGAGTTTAAAAAATCCGCTCTGCGCTCCATCCAAAATCCTTCCTTTCACGCTTTCTCCCGCTCCATTCCACTTACATGCTCTTATATTTTTTTTCAAGATCTGGGCACAAAAAGGATCGATTGCAGGTATCGTTTGACTGGAGAATTTTCGATAGTACTTGGTACTGGGTTATTCCCAAACCCAACTGGTCGAAGCAGATGGCCGCCCACCGAGAGCTGGGTTCTACTCAAGGTTTCTACCCACTAAAGGGGAGTTTTTCCTGCCATTGTTAGATAAGAATGCTTGCTCATGGGGGATCTCTTGTTGGGTGTCTAAATTATAGAGTACGGTCTAGACCTGCTCTATATGAAAAGCGTCTCGAGATAACTTCTGTTATGATTTGACGCTATATCAAAATAAATTGAATTGAATTGAATATTCCGGTCGATACCGAGTACCAATTCCCAGCCGCACTTATGTCTCACAAAGCTCTTAGCTGGCAACAAAAAAAAGTAAATGATGAATTCAAAAGAGTTCTATCAACACGAAATTGATCCTGGATGTATGATTGTTGGATCTGACGCTGTGAACAAGACAAGATTTCATCACCACCTGTAGCTGTGAAGCCCTCTTTCAAAGACCAGACCAGGTATTGCACCAATTCCTTTCTGCCTCTGAGAGCTATCAAAATACAGACTCTGCTTGGCCCAAAAAAAGAAAAAAAAGCCAGTCTTTTGAATATGGATATTAGATATGCTTTATAAAAGATCAAAAGCACCAAACTCTCCTTATAGAGATGAGGAATAGGGGGTTTAATAGAAAAAAAAAGCATTTAATGTAGCTTTATTCCCCGTAAGCGGGCGGCACGGTGGCATTAGGGCTTTGAGCTTTTGCTCGGCACGCCGAGACTCGTAGTTAATGCTTAGTCACGTCCTAGAAGGTTTAGTCAGGGGAACATCTGCTTGTTTCCCAATTCAGGAGCTTTGAAATTGAATATTGTCAAGGGGAATACCTGTGGGTCAATCTGATAGCTCAACCATGTGACTGGACGGGACAATTAGCCTTGGTCAAGTTTAGTTTGAGCTAGATGACGCTAAGATACACCTTTTGTAATCTGACAACAGATCTGCAGTCACACCTCTGTATGCGACTCAAGTCCTCTTCCCCCTTCTTCTTTTCATGGAAGACCCAGACCAGACAGAGTATTCCCTTTTAAATCCACCGGGTCAAGGCCCAATTACCCCGCTGTTAAGGTAAAATCTTTTGTCTCGGTTTGTGTCGGAGAGGAAAAAGAAAAAGGAAAAAAAAAAAAGATAAAAGAAGAGCTCTCTGGAGCAGAATTTCAAGGAAAGCAGTGGTCTTAGAGTCTTCTACTAATGCTTACTGCTCCAAATCTGTCTCTATAGAGCTTAGTGTTCGGAGACAGGATGACAGTAAGTGGGTCGACTAAACTCCTCTCCTTGTTGGAGTGCAACATGCATCTGTACACTCGTGCACCTACCTGCATCTAACTTGACAACTCAAGTAGGCCAAGGTAGCAGAGATAAACATTAAAAACCCAGAGGGTTAAGCACTCGCAAATAAACATTCACCCATCTAGAGTCTGTGATCATTTCATCCAAAATAATTCGTCCTCGTTGGCAAGGCAGCTGAAGGGTGATGCTTGTACCTTCAAAAATCTGCCGTATTTTAGGGCTTGTAATTATTTTTACAAACATTATGCACAATAACGGAGGGTTTAATTCAGAGCTTTAGCCTTGTGTCTTAGCAACAATGAAGAGATGGGAGGGAAGCAACATTCCAGAGCTCTTCAGTTATTGATTTTGCTGATTGAGGAAGGAGGATGGTGTAGCTACTGCTGGCAAATGAGCAAGAGCTCTCCACTTAAACCTAACTCACTTCCGAGAGCCTATAAGCACACCCATGAGAGACCCAACTTCAATACTGATGAAATGTAGAGTACAGTGGCGTACACCATAAACGGAGAAGAGAAGTGTGATGCCACAGCTAGGCAGATCTTAAAAAAGGTGCAATGTGTAAGATCTGGCCAGAAATTTAGTTCAAAACATTCAAAAAAATGAACTAACATTATCAACTGCATGTAAAGAGGTTACAGTGCTGACATGACAAAGACATCTATATATTGTGTTGCAGAGATAGAAATGAACGTGCTAACTGACTAGCCCCGGCACGTCCTGTCTTGTAATACCACTTTGTTCCTCGAGAGGCGATTTGATAGTTTGTCTATTGGATTAAATCCAAAGTGGTAGAAACAAGAAAACGTCTCGTACCCACAACTAATCTTCCCCGCCGCCGGGAGGCTGTTTCGCCGGGAGTAGAGCGTGAAGCAGATCCGGGAGACGTAGCTAGGCCCCGTTAGCAGTTAGCTCAAATTCAGTCAGCTGAGGACATCAGCACCAGGGGTCTGATCCCAGGGACTGCCCCGACTCCCCGCTGGATCAGCAGACTTTCTGTTGCTGCCACCAGCCCGCTGTGGCTCCCGGCGCTGGGGTTTGTGGTGGCTGAATTTTTGAGTTGCTGCGGCCGCTGACTAGGCGGCAATCCCCCAGAGCTGTCGAGTGCCAACCGCTCTCCTCTCAGTGGGGCGGTCTCCTGGCCGCAAGGAGGATGAGATGAAAGTGCGGGTCGTTTTCTCACTTCTGCCACTTTGGATTTAATAAAAACAAACTATCATAATCTAACCGGACCGTACGCCCCCGGTTAGTGGCACAAAAACACAGATGGCTAACGTAAACTATAGGCCTACGGCATACAAGAAGATACTAAGATAGCAGTGTTGTTTTGACGGGCTCTCAAAGTGTCAGCAGTCTGGTTGGATTTTGCGTATTCTTGCCCTGCTGTTAGTTAGTAGTTGGCTTTTTTTTGTAGAACTGATAAATTGTAAATTTTGATTTTATGGACCCAGTATGGTGAAATGTTGACCCCTATTTGTTTGGAGCATGTGGCCAGATCTTACACATTGCACCTTTAAGAGAAATGCCAAGTGGACTGTGCTTTGGAGGTTTGTTTGCTTTTCACATATTACAACACTAATTAGGTGCCATTTGCATTCACACCACTCCATGTAGATAAACAGATCCCTGATGACCACCACCTCCAACTGTAGACTCAGTCATCGAATCTCTCTGCGCGTCACGGAGTGCACTCCCACCTGCGTTTAGAGCCGTCCACACGTGATTGAATCATCCAGGATTTAAATGCAGATTGTAAACAGAGCCGCTGACGCACTCTGGTAAAAAAAACATGCATACTTTTACCACGCGTACGACGCTAACTCCTTTTGACAAGTGCACAATCATGCATACTTTCCTCTCCGATACACACTACAAACAACAATTTGCCTTAGAAAGGAACATTTTAGCTGAGCTGACTTCTGAAAAAAAACACCCTAGAGTCTAAATAAGCAATACTGTGAAATCAAACCAGGTATAAAAGCTGCACAGACTGTGTGCATGTGTGTGCTGAGGGCAATTATAACTGTTAAGGTATGGAGTAGACACGTTGCACGTCATAGTGCATGCATGACTGAATTATTTTATTCCATTTTAATTGTTCCCTTTCTTTGTGTTGCATGTCATTGGTACTAGCTTGAGTAAACAGCTACTGGCCACAGTAGACAGGTGTGGGTTCGCATGTGTGTTTAGTATGTTTCTGGCTCTAAATGGCCCATATATATGTATTATGACTTCATCTACATGCACACCACTGTGTTTTAACGCACATTTACTTCTATAAACAAGTCCAATATGGTACTTTACACACATTCTATGGCTTGGTGTTACTAACCTGAGCCACATTTTTTATCATCATCATGCAAATGGGTTTATTTTGCACAGTATTTTTACACCTTGACAAGGCTGTAGTCGCCCTAGTATCCCCATCACACACACACACTCATTATCCCCCCAACACAAACACCACAAATAAACAGCAGAATCATTATTCTCGCTTCACTCGTCAAAAGCCAGCTCACGGCTGAATTTTCTGTCATTAAAAAAACATTAATGAGGATGATTAAAATGACTGTGATGAGGCTGGGACAGGGATATGAATCTCACTCCTGTGCTGAATGCCAAAAGGAACTCTCTTGGCTTTTTGGCTTTGAGTGGGTGCATGTTTTTGTGTTTATCAGGCTGTACTGCAAATGTTTTTTTTTGGTTTTGTTTCTTAACTCTTATGAAAGGGGTGAGATGGGACTGTTTGCTCCAGCTATTGTCTGTGTGCTGTGGTTTGAAACCCTGAAAATCTGTACATTTGTTTGGTACATTCTCAGCCCAACACAAACACGGGTGGGGATTTTAGAAAATACACTTTCGAATTGATTTGTGGAGGTTTAAGCTCCAAAATCTGATACATGGAAGTCAGCTGCAAAACAGTATTTAAATTTATGAGATAACTTCTGACTAGGGAAGTCATTTTGTCAGTATGATTGTGCATAAATGCCCCATTTTGACAGTTTTCCATCAAGCTGCACTTTCAACTGCATTTCCATGTTTTTTTGCAAGAAAGATTCCAATCTCTTCCAACATAGTTCACATTATAATGTGGCCCCTCTGAGTCTGACAATTGCTAAGAGTTAGCTATTTGGAAAAACAGAAACCATCATTCAACTCAGGCAGTGGACAACAGCTCTAGGCGTGCCTGCGAGCAACAGCCGCCTTCTCTCCCTGTGCCATTTCTGCCACTGTACGTTCAATGACAACAATGTAGGCGTCATTTTACTGATTTACTGAGGGGACTCTGGTGTAAAAACAATCTACTGTGTTGCGCTGAAAACTTTATTTTGAAATGTGGGGCAAAGTTGGCAAACTTGACAGAGCTGGTTACAATAATAGTTGTCCCTAAACCATTTCAAACACTAAACCTAATTTAAAGCTACTATAAGGAGCTTTCATTTTGTGTTGATTTTGGCGGTCCCTGTGGACAAAAGCGGTAGTGTTTCCGAGCACCAGAATCCCTTTAGAAAACCTCTCATTTTACTGCAGCAGAGTCTGACAGCTTGTCCCGCTTAGTCCTGGTTCTGGTTCTCCCATGCCTCCCTTCCCACCAGCGGACCCAGCAATACAGCCTGGGTCTCCAGCAGCGTGGTGTCTGTGCTGCTGGGCGTGGAACTCTCCACCTCCCGCCAGAGTTCTGACTGCAGTTTGACCCGACACCGGAGCCATTTTTAGCTTTTGCCACAGAGAGTTGAATGCATATTATCTCCAGCTTTGGTTTGTTTTGACCATCCACCTACCACAGAAAGAACAAGAAACAAGAAGCATCTACGGACGCTGTCTGAGGTGGCCGCTCGTGTAGAGCTCGCGGTCGGTGTTAGCCGCTGTTGCTGACTAGATGTAAGCCAATACAACCCGCTGCCGGCCAGCCAGCCTTCTATTTCAATAGCACACTCTATGTTAGGGAATGAACTTGTCCTAGACACGCCAGAAACCGAACTAGCAGTCATTCTCGTAACAACAAGCATTAAGAATATCTTAATCTTCTTGCTGATGGTCTCATTTACTTAGGTAGGTTTTATGTATGGTTTTATAAACCAGTTAAAAGTTCCTCGCAGTAACCTTAAGTTAAGTGTGTCTTTTTCTCTCCGATAACCAACCTGAATTTATAGTTCCATCTATTCAAATTTTAAAAAGGCAGATGTTCAAGCGGCGGTGTGTGTCTCGAGTGCTCTCTAGCTCAGCGCTGGGTTCTGCTGGGTCAGATGTGTGTAAATCATAGCAGCCCCCTAGGTGTACAGACTCGGTAGATCAATAGACACAAGAGGGGGAAATCAACACTGCTTGTTTAAAGGGTGCGACCGGGCCAATACCAAGCCCCAGGGCATCTACCGAGAGTACTTGGTATTCAAACTGAGAGAGGGAGAGGAAGAGATATGTGGCTTAGGGCTTCAGAAATGTGTGTTTGGCTACCGGTGAGGGGGGGGGAGTGCATGTACAGTAATCCCTGTTTAGGGCTATTGTTTAATTTATTAAAAGAGGCAAATCAAGTTGATTCACATACACACAGAGAGCCAAAAAACTTTCAATTTTCTTACCTTTTTACCGATGAGCTTCTTCCTTAGGAACTCCCGGGCCTCGAACATGTAGGGGATGTCGTAGAGCGGACGGAAACGTTTGTCTTTGTCCTTGTTCTTCTCCTGAATAGACATGGAGGGAGGACAGAGGAGAAGGGTCAGGAAGAGGATGTGGGAAAAGAGAGAAGACAGAGTGGAAAGAGAAAGATTATTCACATTGCACTTTCAAAAGCTGTGTGACATAAACACAGACACACTGATTCGCACACAGTCAGCTTGTTTGTTCCCTCTTTTTCCCAGTCCTGCGACTGGGAGGATCTGGACTCAACTCGCTGAATGATTTTAATGTGAACAGCGGCAATTCACACGCGCACAGTCGCACAAACACCTTCCTCAAACACTCTCGTTGTCAATACTGACACACTCGCACACGAGAAAAAAAAAAAAAATCAAACTACACAGTTACCAAGGACACGGAATACAAACAGCCAAGACACTTTGTGTTAAACTGATGCACAAAGGCGAGCTATGTGCATGTATACATGGTGCAGATGTAGCCTCACGTAACACTCGCACAGCTGCACACAAAAACTTCCCTCAATACGCTCACCCACTCTCTGACAGGAGCAGGCCACAAATAGATCACATTTGCATTTTCAAAAGGAGGCTGAGGTTTTGTGTTGCTCCTAGTGTGAAGACACACATACACACACACACACACTGACAGGTGCCGTTTTTGTAGGGGCGGGAAAATAATACAGCAAATGACAATGACGCAGTGGGAAAATAAACGACGGGCGCTAACAGGAGGAATGAGGCTATGAATGACAATACCAGTGTGCTCGCCACCCCTGCCCCTCCCACACTCTTCTATGAACGCCGTCATTATCTGTCATACAAACAGAAGTCTTCCAAATGAACAGACAGGGTTGGATTAATTCCTCATTTCCGCTTCTCTTCAAATGGTTTTCATTCATTTTTAATGCCTCTCCAGTTGTTGGGAGCTGCCAGGTGTGGCACACAGCTGGGCTTGATGGATGTGGAGAAGAACACATGGGGGGGCAAAGGGTGTGCGAGCATGTGTTTGTATGTTCGAGCGTGTGCTTACAGCTCCATCAAGGTCTTTAAGATAAATCATGCGGAGACAAACTCCGATGAAAAATCATACACCGGTGACACTAATTTTTCCCTCCAAAATACTGTTAATATTTTGAGTAAGTCTCAACATGACTGCACAGATTGGCCCTGGTAAAGGAGCTCTGGAAACTGCCAAATCTACCAGCCAGTTCTTTTAACCTTGGCAGGAATGTCAGTTTAATAGCTTTCTATTCTTACTCCCTCACTCGCATCCTTCTCCACTTTCGCTAGCGGAGTCAGCACAGCATGGAACCTCGGAGGTGAGTTAATCTCACACATGGCCAACGGAAATCCCCCGCCGCTCAGCCAAGAGCCGATGTCCTCCATTTTGTGTCAGCCGGGGCTTATTGTCGGGGTCTTTCATCCCTACCAAGTCAGTTGCGGTGGGATGATGGGGCCTTTTAGGAGCACTGCCAGCCAGGAATCCTGCATTTTGTGCCTGAGCTGCGGACTTAGCCGTCCACTGCTGGGGGATGAGGATCATTTTTTACCAAGCTGGTGTTGCTCGGTTGAAATCCTTCTTTTGGGGCAGATTTTCGTAATGTCATACATTAAGACAATTCCCAGACACTGAACGACGGTGTGTTTGCATCCTGAGGGGGCTTTCACACACAGTATATTCATGGTAGTTCCATAGAGTGTACATAAGAAGTGGACGTAGTCACCGTGACATCACCCAGTGGTTTGTGGACTGCCGTTTTGAAGCCTCTAGTTCAGCATTTTGGCCGTCGCCATCTTGGTTTTTGCAACCAGATGTGACACAAGTGGGTGGAGCTAAGTACAACTGAACACTGAATAAGACATTTTTAGGTGACAATATGTTACACTTAACTTGTGAACTGAAAACACACTGTGAAAGGGTTAAAGTTGTAAGACGAAAACACGGACAACTCCCAGACCGGAAAACGCTGTGGTAGCGACCTGTCAATCACAAACTTCTCCCATGTGGGAAGGTTGCCCACTGGGTAGTACTCCATTTTGGAGGCCATTAGGACTCTGATAGACACAGGTCGAAACAAGACGATAACTTCAACAGGGGAAAGTAAAGAATGAACCTAAGAGGAGAGGGAAAACCAAAAAAAAAATCATTTTTAACTAATAAGCCGTTTCACGGTGGAAAGGGAGTCATGTCAGTGAGGGCGAAGAGTGTAAATGTCAGCACTCTCTGCCAATTAGGCACAAGGAGTGGAGAAGCAGACAAGGAGGACAAAAAGGTACTTCTCCTCCATCTTTTAGAAGGTCTATGGGGAATGGAGCGAGGCCAAGTCGAAGACGGCGAGGTGAAAGAGTCAGAAAACAAGAAAATGAGACAACGAGAGTAAACGGTGCAACTAAAAACATGGGCAGTCATAAGAATCAATGATGTCAATTGATTGCAACAACTGTCCAATATTTCACAATGGGCCTGGTCCGCTTTGTCTTCAAGCTACAAAAGGAGTCCACGTCAGCTGCAGTGCTATTCAATAACAGACATTAAGCATTCCCTGACAGTTAAAGGGACAGTGTGTAGGATTTGGCAGCATCTAGTGGTGTGGTTGCAGATTGCAACCAACTGAGTACCCCTCCGCTGACTTCTCCATTTCCACTCAGAGGCCATCCTTACCATAATAACACTACTTTAGGAGCAACAAAAGTCAGACGGTGGCTGACGGTACTCCGGTTTTGCACTCTGCGACTCACGTTAACGCAGTTTAACAAGCGTGATGGAGTACTACGGTGGTCATCAGGTCGCGTAAAAATGCTAAAGGCTCTGTCTAGAGCCAGTGTTTGGTTTGTTCGTTCTGGGCTACTGTAGGAACATGGCGGAGCAATGACAGACTACGTGTTCCCGCTCCCTATGTAGCTATGAAGGGCTCATTCTAAGCTAACGAAAACACAAGGATTCTTAGTTTCAGAAGATTAATGAAAACATAGTTATGAATGTTATATTCCATTTCTGTTAATAGATTCCCCGAAATGTTACACACTGTTCCTTTAAGGGCAATTCAAACTGTTGAAAATAAATGTGCCCCAATCCAAATCAAACCAAACATACACAAGGCTGTTCCGCCTTAATGAGTAATGTGAAAACATAGACCGTGACAAGTCTAATTATTTGACTAAAGAGCCGAGTTCAACTTCAGTCTCCAGCCCGAGATAAACCGACAAACATTAGCATCATTAAATTACTCAGACAAGACTGTGTACACCATCCTTAAACTGTTATGCGGTTGCAGGAAGGTTACAGAAAGAGGAGAGAGTCACTGCTATGTCTCAACCGTGACCCAATAACAACAGTTTGCTCTCACTATCCTCGGGGGGAGTTCTGTTCTATTTGGGGTAAATTCCCTTCGTTCCAAATTACCAGCTAAAGCTCAGGAATCGTCTTTGACTATTGCAGAGGCATAACGCTAGCTGGATTGTACAGTGTCGCAGGGGGCTGGGCTGCAAAATGTGTGGCTGCTACTGCTGCAAGCATTTTGCAGCTTCTGGAACTTCAAGGGTGAAATCATGACTCAGGAGTGCGTCATGCTTTCTGATGTGTGGCGGTGGAGTTGGGGGGGAGTCGGTATACAGTATTAGGCATTAGTTTTGCATTTAACTGATTGAGAAGAGTGTGTGTAACCTACATTTTGGAGAGAAATACGCTGCTGTGTGTGCGTGTGTCCCAGACAAAGTGGACATTATTTTTTGATTAAGCGGCGCACTGGGAGCCTTAAACAGTCAACATTTACTACTGTATGCCTAACAACATTACTCAATTGTGCATGCATAAACATTAAATGGCTGCAGAGGGCTGCGGTGGAGAGAGGGAGACAATGCAAGAGGGAGAGAAAGACGGAGAGAGGGAAGGCGTACGCTTCCTGAAAGCACAGAGCATGAAGGATGTAGCCGGGTTGTGGTGCTACAATACTAAATCTAATATATCTAATCTAATAACCTTACATTCACAGCATTATTGTGCATACACCGGAATACAAAGAAGTCATTACTAAACCGACTTGAAGTGATCCCACAATAGACGCGAGAGAGAACCTGGATTTCAGAATGAAATTACCTGTAGTACCATAACAACGTGATTAGCTGCTACCAGACTGGTGCAGGTAAATTAACTGGGACATAAATAACAACGTCGAACAAAAAAAAAGGGAGGTAAAGCAGTGAGTAAGGCAGCGACACTGAGATTCAATGTGTGCGGTGTTTTTAGACCAGACAGACGGTCAGACTGGCCCTGCGGACAAACACAGGGATGCAGTGTTAGACTAAGTGCAGTGCTGCCTGAAAAAGAAAAATCTCTAATATTGCTGAATATATTCAGCTATTGAAAGCACAGAGCAAATTGGAATCCACTGGATAATATCGCACATATTGCATCCGTCTCAAACACAAAGCGCCCATTTATAAATGGCCCTGTGTCCAAACAAAAATCTGTTCAAAAAATGATTTCAGGTGGTGACAATACTGAGCCTCTCAAAAACAACATTCATATTATCTTCTAATGCAGCACTAGCACAGACACAAGCAAGTCAAGTCCTTGCTTTTATCAACAGTGTCAGCCAAATAGTGTAATGGGGCAAAAAAAATATTCACCCAGTAGTGAGGAGGAGGGGATACTGGCGGCTACCAATCTGCCTCGCCCCAGCCACTAGTGCCCAAGTGAATCACAAAGTGGGCGACTCCCCCTTCCCTTGTCATCATCGCCCTCACAAACTTGAGGTCAAAGCATGTCATGCCATGCTAGGGGCACGCCGAGGGCACACACATGGCCAGACATAAGATTTGGAGGATGGGGACAGAAGTGAGGAGGGAGGGAGGGAAGAGACAAAAACAAAGAGTGTAAGCAAGCCACAGTCACAAATAGAGAGTAGGGACCAGATGGGTCCGACTGCTTAAAGGGACAGTGTGTAGGATTTGGCGGCATCTAGCGGTGTGGTTGCAGATTGCAACCAACTGAGTACCCCCTCCGCTCACTCCTCCCTTTCCAAGACTGTGGTAACGTGAGCCGCCGAGTGCAAAACCGTGGCAACGCCGTTCGCATAGCTCAGAGGCCATCCTTACCATAACAGAGTGGTGCAGGGATGACGTATTTTTTAGGCCAACCACGAAGTTAGCATCACCCTGGTTCCCTCGACAAAAAGCCAATGGGATTTTTCCATTGGTTTTTGGATTATTGCAGAAAATAAGCTCTGTGGCAAACACACGTTTATGATACTCGCACATTTTGTTCAGCACGATAATCGTCACAAATGAACACCACTTTATGATTTTTGAAGAGTGTCACGGTCGCATGAGCGCAAGTATACACAACGAGGCTGTAAAGGCGGACGAGTCGGCATGATGACATTAAGTAGTCTCATTTAACCACTTGTTAGCAACCGCCTTTTTTTAAGACACATAAAGGCTTCAGAATTCACAAGTGGGATATTTATTGATGTATTTTATGTCGTAGAACAAAACGTTAAAATCTCTCTAGCTTGTGTTAACCACAGACCTTATTTCAGGCATCTAACTAACAAACCTATTCAAAAAACCCATTGGCTTCCGGTGGCCTTCAGGTATCGTAAAAACGCAAAAGGCTCTCTCTAGAGCGAGTGTTTGGTTAACGAATACATGATTCTTAGTTTCAGGTGATTATACACTAATGAAAACATAGTTATAAATAATATATTCCATTTCTGCTAGTAGAAAGTGTTACACACTGTTCCTTTGTATCAAACTTCAAGAGTTATATTCCTGCAGTGACATTTGCATGAAGAGATTCTGTTCTGAAAAGCCACTGAAAGTCAACACAAATATTATCTTACTGTAATACACAAACTTGAGAACACTCAAGTCCCCTTACAACTGCGCTTTTGTTTTGGCTTGGTATGGTGTCAATTCTCTATTTGACAACATTTGGATGATTTACTTTATCTGTTTTCATTGTATTTGAGCACCCTGCTCTTCACTGCAGTTGATCGTTACAACACATTTTTTATTTCCATATTCTACCACCTGTGTTTGGACCTTGATGTCTTGACTGCAATTCATTATCACGTGCATACACGAGCAACAAAAACATACTACTGTAAAGCAATTGTTCAAAACAGCAGCTGTGCAACAATACAAAATAATATGTAGTCATTTGTTTTTGCAGGCTTATCTACAAATTCAGAAGTACTTCGCATAGTTATGAAGATGTGAAAAATTATCAAATTCTGCCCACATACTTTGCCAGACTTTTCAGACCTGCCGTATTTACAGAGATGCTAATCAGTGTGCAGCGTTCCAGTATAAAAATAAACCTAATAATGTGAAAGTAAAAATAAGAAGAAAAGAGAGACTGGGGGGGAAAGAGAGGCAGAGAGATATACAGGTGCATTATGGGAGGCAGCCGAGATGTATTGAGAGACGAAATCATCTACTAAGTCAACACACACGCACAAAGGTGGACTGGAGAGAGGTAACACAAGTAGGCAGGGCTGTATGGAGTAGCGCGGGGATGAGCCGCAGTCATTGTGT
Source organism: Adelosebastes latens (assembly GCA_916700685.1). NCBI lineage: Eukaryota > Metazoa > Chordata > Actinopteri > Perciformes > Sebastidae > Adelosebastes > Adelosebastes latens. The sequence goes on from CAKAKR010066337.1 coordinate 41,874, forward strand.
TGCCTTATGTAAGGACAGTGAGTTGACCTCTCCGTGCGCTCCATCAGCGCCGTCCTTAACCCTACTTAAACCGCATAAGCACACAGATGCATTGCGATGCATGAAGAGACACACACACAAACACTCGAGACATCGTCGAAGCAGATCCCGCACAAACGCGCCGATTGTGAGTGAGTGAGTGAGTGAGTGAGTGGGTGTAACAGTGAGTCACTGAGTAGCATAGACATCTCTCCCCACTCGTGTGTTTACGCTGGGCTTGTCCTGCTGCACATGAGAGAGAGGAAAACAGGGAGAAAGAGAGCAAATATTAAAAAAAGTGGGGAGAAAAAAGGGGAGGAGGAGGATAGAGAGAGAGAGAGAAGAAAAAGCTGACTCCAACTCCCAAGCTCAAAATAACTCACATCTGAAGATGTGCCACAGCAGTAACACTGGGGAGGAGTGGAGCCAAAAAAATGAGTGAAAAAGGAGGAAATTTGTGTCCGTGTTTTGCTGCAGACACCATTGGTCCACCAATCTGTCAGTCTGAGCACAATTAGTGTAGTCACGAGAGGGGGTGTGTGTGGCGTTAGGGGTCTAAAAAGGAGATGGGAGGCAGAGAAGGGGATGGCAGGAGCGGTCACAGTTCATCAGTGCACTGGTACATCTGGCCTCGGTTCCCCTCCGAACAGCAACACACATAAACGGCTTTGCTTGCAGAATGCACGGCCAAACAGTGCACAGACACATCCAGACAGACAGAGATAATAATAACAACTGGCACAAGAAAATCCCTACAGACCTCTGGAGAGTGCAACACACACACTTGTCACAATACCAAAATTTCTGAGCTCTCCGGAGATGTCCTGGGTTCATAGATAGGCTATATGCACACATCCGGCGTGGCTCTATACACATTCAGCACATGTGTGTGTGTGTGTGTAATCCATGTTTGTGCACACGCTGACGCCCAATTTCCAAGATGTTTCCTGACACAGGCTAATGCAGCTTAACCAAGCATGTCACTGTGTGTGTGTGTGCGTGTGTGTGTGCATGTGTCGTGTGTAAGCCGCGCCGCAAACCGTGACGACGTCTTTGTGTCTGTCTGCTGCACTGTAAGCAAGAAGCCCGGCGCGCTCGTGACAGTGTTAGCCAACACGATGTCAGTGTGTGTAGGAGCTTGTGGCTGAGAGATACCTGCTGTGACCTCGGAGGTCGGAATGCTGCTTACAAGCTCACAAAGCAAACAAATCAGTTGTCAGTTTGAGCGTTCTGTCACTGCATGTACATGTTATATGTGTACTAACGGTATTTTTCTTTAGGCATGGTGGAGAAGAAAAATACTACCTACATCTATTAGCCATGGCTGGAGAGTGTTTCTTCTCTATGAATACTTTGGCGGGTGAATATTTGGAGGTGCTAAATGATACATTTCATTGCCTTTAAAAAAGCGAGGTACATACCGAACCATAAAAGAATATTTAGTCAAGATATGAGAGAAATGTCAGTGCTTCTCTGTTGCTTTTATTCTACCTTTCAGTCCAAGGGCTCATCATAGCTTCAGTAAACCTATCACAACTCTGCATTGCTGCCATAGCGACAACACTCAAAGCTGAGCCAACAGCATTACAGACAGACAGGCAGGCAGGCAGCTCTTTAGCTCACAGACCGAAATAACTAGCTAACAAAACAGCACCAACAGCAGCACCATGAACATTCCTTATCAAAACACAAAGATGCAGCAACAGTTTTTTATGTAAGACCGCCACCCTCCGCCTCAAAAAAAAAGACCCTGTCCTGCCCTGCCCTGCCCTGCTGCTGCAGTCACAAAAAAGGCCCTGTAGGAAGGACGGGATAATATCTTATGACTCTGATTGTCTTTCATGTTTTAATTTAAATGATAAAAGGCATACGTTCTGTTGCTGATATCATTTCACTCCAACTTACACATGCTTTTTTTCCCTTAAAAGGAATACTTCACGCACAAAATGACCATTTGTATATCAATTACTCTCCCTGTGTTACCTTGAATTCTTAAAAAAAAAAAAATTCTCGCATGCCTCAAAGAGAATCGAGATGGAGAATCCAAAAGAAAAGTTTTGATGAATCAAAGTAAATGGGGGCCTGGTTTAACAACTATACTCTCACACAACTCCTGCAGTATAATCCAAGACTCAATTATCCAGTCGTATGCTCCGTACTTCACAAACACATGCATCTTCGCTAAAATCTTACATTTTAAAACACTCCTGCATCAACAGTCCCGCACTTGCGTGTCCGAAATGTTTTAAATAGTACGGTTTTAGCGAAGATGCATGTGTTTGGGAAGTAGTGAGCATGTGACTGGATAAATGAGACTTGGATTATACTGCACGAGTTGTGTGAGGGTTTGTAAATGGATCAAGACTTTTGTCTGTTTTTTTTTATTCTTTGTTTACCATGGAGGCATGCGAGAAAAACAAAGTTTTCTTCAAGAACTAAAAGGTAATACAGGGAGAGTAATTGATATACAAATGGTCATTTTGTGCTTCAAGTATTCCTTTAACTTGTCAATAATGTCAATTATGCACTTGTAAAATAGCTACATTAACAGCTACTAACAAAAAATCTACGACGCAAAACAATATGTTTAGAGCTGCAACGATTAATCGATGAGTTGTAAAACCAATTAATAGATTATCAAAAAAAGTGGCTTTTAATTTATTTGAGTAATTTTTATGAAAAATAAGTCAAAATTCTCTGATTCCAGCTTCTTAAATGTGAATATTTTCTGGTTTCCTCACTTCTCTATGACAGTAAACTGAATATCTTTGAGTTGTGGACAAAACAAGACATTCAAGGACGTCATCTTGGGCTTTTTTTATAAACCAAAGAACTAATCGCTGAATCAAATTGTTAGTTGCAGCCTTAAATATGTTACTTATGCAAGTCAATTTGAACATGATCTTCCTAGTTCAAGATGGATTATTGTTACAGGGCTCGTAATATTGCATCCAGGCTACGATAAATTTCATTCTACTATCCCAGTGAGCTGGTACCCAGACAGGCTGATTTTGATAAATATGCAGGATATTTACATGAAAAATCACACACATAAGTGCAATTAAATATGCATGAAGTGCAAGAAATAGCAACACAACACTGTGCCAATATAACACCAATACAATACACACACCAACATTCACATCTGGGCCCCCGGTAACATACGACAGGGTAATGAAGCACAAAACACATACTGTTGAAGCATCTGGTGCAGGCAGAGACAGAGCGACAGACGGGCACTGACAGACAGCAAGAGATGGGAAAAAGGAGGAGGAGAGAGACAAAGACAAGAGTGGATGAAAGGAAGCAGTGAAAAAGTTGGAAAATAAATCAGGAAAAGCAACGTGGGAGAAAGAAAGAATCGTCAAAAGGAGGCCAAGACCAGGTCAGAAAAGAGTTGGGAGAGAAAGCTAGGGAATGCAAGGAGCAGGAGAAAGGGCAGAGCGACAAAATGGAGAGATGTTTTTGCCCACAAGCTCGTTACAACCACAGAGAGCTAAGGAGAATAAACACACACGAAGGGCAACCGTGCAGGTCAACAATCTGACCGCGGCTTGCACACCCGGAGGGAGAGGACGGCAGGAGAAAGTGACTGTGGAGGAGAGGAGGAGAGAACAGAAGGAGGGAGGGAGGGAGGCAGAGAGAGAGAGAGAGAGAGAGAGAGAGAGAGAGAGAGAGAGATACAAAGCAGTCTCTTAATGATGCAAGGAACTAACGACACCAGGGGAGAGAGGGAGACGAGTGTAAAAACTAGAGAACAGTAAAGAGGAAAAGATAAACCATAAAATGAAAGAACAAGCGGAGAGAGGAGTCAATAAAAACAATCAAAACTGAAAAGATAAAGGACCGTTGCAGACATTCGCTCATAAACGGATAATACAGTAAACAATGTGTCGTCAAACGGCCTCAGACATGCTAAAGCTCTTATTGATAACATTTTTATGTAGACGAATATTTAAAAAAAATAAAAATACACACAAACACAGAGCCTTTAGAAAGGTGCCGAATAAAAGTATGGTTTTTCCTGAAAAAAATTATGATTGTGAATTAATAATTTTAAAAAGTTTTGGCGTGTCCAAAAATGAATGTTTTGTTTATCTCTGTGGAAGATATCTGACGTTCGGTTGCCACTTCTAACGAGGCTTGTGAGCCAATAGTAAAACGACGTCGGTATCACGTGTGGTCTCTGGGTCGTCCGTTAGGCCCTGTTCAGACCTGGCATTAACATGCGTCCTGAGTGATCCGAACACAAGTGGACACCTTTAAGTACGTCTGGAGTGCGTCTCCACATGCATCTCGAGTGACCACTTGTGATCCGTTCTCACTTCCCCGCTCTATATGCAAATAAACTTGTAGTAAACACATTGCTAATGCAGCAGACATTGTGACGTAATGAACATACATGAATGTCAGTAGTAATATCCTACGTATTCGTGAATTTGGGTACATTTATTAACATCAAAATAAAAGGTTATTGTAACGGCGGTCCCCGGTGACCTCCGTGCCGCTGGCACCGCTGCCTTTTGCCATACAACAACGGGATACAGAGCTTCAGAGAGCCGGGGAGGAGAGCAAGCGAGCGGGCAGGCGGGCGAGTGACAGCTCTGTGCAAAAGCACCGGTACAAAAACACCGACACATCTCCGACAGCCTGATAATAATGCACTTCACGTGCCAAGTCTGATAGTTTGTAGATATGTATCCTAAAGATAAGATATATATTTATTGTACCGACAGGATACAGTAGAGCACAGAGGCTGTTTCCATGCCGCGAGGCAGACAAGCGCTCGCGTCTTCCTGTCTATTCACCTGAGGAGTGCAGAGATGTCAGTTGAGTAGGCGGGTGGCCCTTCAGTGTGGCCCAGGACACCTCTGAATGTGGTCTGAGCAATCGGATCGCAATGTGTCCTAAATGCGACTTGAGTGTGTCCACACCTGTACTTAGAGCTGTCCACTTTTGATCCGATCACTCAGGATGCGTGTTAATACCAGGTCTGAACAGGGCGTTAGTGTGGAAAAAAACAACAGATAAATGGCTGAGATTGACGGTAAGCGCCGGCAAACAACTTGTTGTGAAGTAAATGCAATTGAACGGGGGAGGACGAACGCAACATCTAGTGGCTGAATGTTATCAATAGCACCTTTAAACAAAGAGAGAAAATGTCTTTCATTCGAATTATCTCTGACAAAAAGAAGAATCACTGCTGTTGTGACATTAAAACTTTCTAATTAATGGGAGCGACATTTTCAGATGTCTTGAGCCTGTTATTTAGAAAATGATGGCACTTTAGAGGACTCAGACACCAAGGGTAATTGAGAAATAAAAATTGATCGCTCCTTCTTTTAAAAATAAATACATGGTGTTGAAATGAAGCTTTTGGAAGCGACGCACGTTTTAATTGTATAGTGATGAAAAGGGCTTCATCTCAACCTTGATAATCAGAGCTTGGGTGGAGAGAGTGGACTTCTAGGACAGTAGACTTCTAAGGTGTCCCTGCTTACAGTTTTTTTAAAGACACTGCCTATTGTGTGGATAAATATACGTCTCCATTGTTGGGACTAGGTATGTGTGTGAAGCTTGTATATGTTTTCACAATCTTGAAGTGATTCTGAGGAAAAGGGGGGAGTGTGGAGGGGAAAGAAAGAAAAAAAAAATCGATCTGCCTCACTCTCTGCAGTGCTGCAACCACTGGGTGTGTGCAAGCGTCTCACTGGGTTTGCATGTGCCCCAACTGCAGGGGCGCCACCAAGTGGTCAAAATTATTCCCACGGTCATTTAGAGAGAGAGAGAGAGACAAGACTAATGTGTGAGGGAAGAGAAGAGAGAGAGAGATGGATAAATATTCAGGAATCTGTGGAGGGGAGATGTAAACAGCTTGTGTTTGACTTCTAATGAAAATAAAGCAACTCTGTCAAGACGGCAGTGACACAAGTCGTCTCTGTGGAGCTTCTAATTAATTGGCTGACTGTGCAAGGCCACAAGCTCTCCCACATATAACCACATTCAGTCACTTATTCACACACGAGTAGCCACTCACTCTGTGCAAAGCTGTGTACACGCATACAAGCAGACAGACATGACATGTTCATTTTTTTTTTTACCTCTCCCTCAATTCTGGGGGGCCGGATGCTGGACAGGTGGATTGTCTTGAGTTCTCCGGAGTTGAGCTTCACCACCATGGCGTCGGCGTTGACCACCTGCATCACCTAGAGAGACAGAAGTAGAGAGGAATTGAGTCAAAAGAAATAAACTGGGTGAAGAAAGCACCAAATAGACAAGAGACTCAATAAGAAATCAATTTAAGGGTCCAAAAAACATGTGAATCCCTACGGAGGAGAAAACTAAAACAGAAAAATCACACCCCCAGCAGGATGGAGGAAGTGTTGGAGCAAAAAACAGACTGGCATTGCATTTTGGTGAGTGAGTGAGTCAGTGAGTCAGTGAGTGAGTGAGTGAGTGAGTGAGTGAGTGAGTGAGTGAGTGAGTAGATAGACTGAAAGAACGATGGGAAGTGAAGGAGCAGGTAAAGGATAAATGGAGAGGAAGAGATCTATTCAAAGGCGGAAGGAGAGTGACAGTGCAGATCGCGTGCTGTCACGAACAGGAGGCGCTGAGAGCGAGAGGTAAGAAGGAGTGATCCTTGAGTGACTGAGTAAGTAAGCGAGCTAAGTCGTCCCAGCAGGCCGGCAAAGGTTTGGAGGACAGAGCGAGGACGTTTTGCTGTCTGGGGGATTGGCACCGTGAAGGAGGGAGGGAGGGAGGAAGAGGGAGACAGAGTGCAAGAGGAACAGCTTTAAAAAACCCAAACATCCTGTTAAAGATAGACTGGGAGAGTGTTACACAGCCCTCCGCACAACAAACTGGCTGGCAGCACTTTGTTCTGGAGACCTTTACAGTTGTAACTAAAGACTAATTTATGTTTGGCATTTAGATGTTATTTCTCTGTGTAGCAACCTTAACTTATGGCAGGTACTGTTCAGGAGAATATGTGCAGGTGTTTAAAGGTAAGAGTATTAGTCTAGAACATCAGACGGTTCTCATTCCCAGGGCGTCAAATACAGAGGCTTTGTCACGGCCGTCGGCGTTCGGTACCGCCGCACATGGCACCCTTTAGCGCTGGTATGAAACACACCGGGTGTTCCATTAACTACAACAGAGTGTGGAGTGGGAGTGTGGTGACATAGTTTAAAGAGCGAAAAGAGACACACCGGGCGGGCAGGAGGGAGGGAGGGGAGGTGGATGGATCCAACAAACAAGGCTTTCCAGACCCGAATGCTTCGAAGCTTCGACCGTTGCCATGGTATTCATCTTCCAAATCACTATTTGAATGCTTCGTTTTTTCAATTTTTCTATATATAAGTATGTAATAATAATGTATAAATCCCAAAATAGCACACGAAATAAGGAATAATCCCACGACATCATTCATTATTCATATTCAACATTAATTATTATTAGTTATTCTCAGACGGATATCGCTGTTTGTTGTGTGTAGAGGTGCATGTGTGTACAGTAGTGCGCCAGTTGCACTGAAACAAGGGGAGATGAGAGACAGAGACAGAAGAACATGTCAGCCTGCTGCACCGTGAAGCTTCGAATACCTTCGAATATTTCTCACCGAAGCTTCGAAAGCCCAAAAACTGGTATTCGGGACAGCCCTGGTTCCGTGCGTCACGTTACAATAAGCTGTTCGTTCGTGTCCCGTGTTCTCAACGTTCAGTTTCATTTTCACTGTACAAACGTGGTCGTTTTAAGCCCAATCATGTAGTTCTTTCCTAAACCTAACTATAGTGGTTTTGATGCCGAAAAAAAAGGGACACCAAGGGTTGTGATAAAGCAGCAGTTAGGCTTGCCACGGTAGTCGGTGTTACACGGTGGTCGGGCACATACCGATTACATTACGTACCCACTTGTCGTTTAACTTTTTTTTTTTTTTACAGGAATAAAACCCATTTAGTTCATTTTTGCGTATCAGCGGCGTGTTATCAATACATACTCGGACGACAGATGCTACAAACTGACAGTGAAGTGTCTGCTTTGTACAGAGTCTCCGCTCAGAGGAGCAGGAGTCAGATTTCACACACGGACGAGAGAGTGTTGACAGACGAGATGATGGCGGAAGATTTGGTGTCGAAGCGAAAAGCAAAAGCGCCTATTTGGCAATATTTCTGATTTAAACCCAATGCTATAAGGGAACCATAACGTTAATGAGGAAATCACCGTGAGGAGGAAGGAGTGTTCGCAGCCGACGTGCGAGGCGGAGCCGCGCCGGGTGGAAACCTGCGGCCCCGCAGCAAAAGCTCGACCGAAGAGACCAGACACACCAGCCATCTGTGCCAACGGTACATCAAAGTAAGCGCGCTACACATATTGATCGTCATCTTTTCTTGTAAAATGCCCGGTGAAATCTGTAACACCGGTGTTGTCACAAGTTTAATAACCTGTGGGAAAATGTCCTCACCGTCACATGCCCTAGTGGCGGCATGTGACGAGTTGGGATGAGGACGTGTTGAGTATATAACTGCAGCATTTGGTTCCCAATGAAGAGAAGCACTGACAAATATTTGTAACTCAACCCAGTGTGCTGTATATATGTGCCATTCTATGTGCCAGAGCCCTCCCAAGTCCAAAGACAGATTGGGGGTATAATGTGACCGAGATGGAGGAGGCATCCAAATACGGAGCCGTTAAGTAGGCCGCTTGCAAGAGACTGAGAAATCAATCGCCCTACACATGTTGCCACCCACATGTGCATTAAATGGCCTCATCATCACTCAAACTGTGGTTCGTATGTAGGCTGTGCTCGAGCTAAAGTCCTTAAGGGGAGAAGAAAGAGAGAGAGAGAGAGAGAGAGATGCAGGTCTGAGCTGTGCTGAAAGCACAATTTGGACCGTGTGGGAGTTTGTGTGGTAGAAAAACAAAATAACCAAAAATCCTTTTTATTGAGATTGAGTTTTGATAGATGGCAGACACAAATCCAGGTGTATTAGGGCTCTTTGGGAGATTTCAGACTGCCATTGCATTCGCCACCAGAGAACAGAAATTAGACCAGCCCACATGCTAAATAGGCTGCCCACAACAGCAGCCAAAATACATCATATACTAATCACCGAGCTGAGTGGGAGAGATGCAGAGACATAGGGAGCAGGAAGGGAGAGAGACAGAGAGGTGCAGTGAGTAAGTGTGAGGAGGGGGAGCATGCGTGCACGTCGCCGGCTATGCACGCAGCCCAGCCTACACAAATTCACACTGTAACAAGGTCATTTTTGTGGCCTGCCCAAGTAAATAAAGTGCAAGGGAGAGAATGTGGCAGGAGCAGAGGAAAATGGCTCAGCATTTACTGGCTAATTATCAGCCGGGGGAGGCGAGACGAGAGAGGCGAAGGAGGACAGATCAACACGCCGAGATAGAGGAACGGAAAGATGGAGCGAGCCAGAGAGACGGGAGTGTAATCTCTCGGCAAATATCACAAGAACAGAGGCGGAAGGGAAAGATGGAGAATAGATAGAAAAAAAATAGAGCAAAAAAAAAAAAGTCTTTTGCAAAGTAGCTGCCATGAGGGTCGAGTGAGCAGGCAGGGGAAGACAAATAGGCGGGCAAGCGTGACTCACTGGTGTGATCTGACAACTCGAGAGGTGGGGATCTACTGCCACCCTCTGCCCGTGGCCGTCATGACATCTGCAGTGGCCAAGATCAGTCACGGGCGAAAAAGGAGGATCTTGGCTACTGTCAGGGACCGTGTTGGTTGTCAGTCGAATCCATTAAGTTGGTTTTAACCACAGGGGCTCAGCCAGGAGTTACTCATTACTCGTGTCAGATCATCTCCCTCACCTATGGCAGCAGTGTTTCAGTGTCGCTGCCAGCCGAGATGATTTGTCACCCAAATTACATGCTTTCAAATAAACTAGTGGTGTTTGTGCTGCTATTACTAACACCTTAAGCTGGCATGTAGCCCCTGGGTGCTGCAGGGAAAACAATGTTTTGTGAGGACACGTACTAATAACCTAGAGAGAGACTTTCTCACCTAATGGCTTGACTGAGTTTAACTGGGGCACGAACCAATATACCCTTTTCTCATCATCTGCCCCCAAAAGTGACTTTTTAAATTTCTTAAAGAAGCCGTCTGACCTTGTAACCATTCTGTCTGACTTATATTAACTGGGGCATACAGTATATTAACAGCCAAGAGGCCCCTTCATGCCATCTCTTTCATTTTTAACCATGGTTAAAGTGTTCTATTAGCTTTCTATCCAACAAGACCTTCAATTGCTCTCATGCACCGGTACATTAAAGAGCACTTCTCTTCAAGTTGTTTTTCTTACTCCCGACATAGGCCAGACAATACATTTATATAAGTACTATACAGCTAAGTATTATCAGAAGTGGAATATAATGTAAAACAAGGGATACAGTGAATAACATATATATATTTTCATCCAAATAAAGCATAACCTTTAAAATGTTTTGATGGTTTCAGTCCGATATGTTGTTTAATGCCATTATCTGGCTGAGTGAGTTGGAGTGTATCCTGTTGCTGTCCAAGCAGCACCACTATCATGGTGTCAGGAAAAGAATTTAAGCCTAAAAAAAACAACAACACACATCCAGTTTTAAGTTAGGATGTCTTGAAAACATAAGTTACGTTAGTACCAGTGTTAATTTTGGCAGCTATTTTAGATTTAGTCTCACTCTTAAGACAAAATGCTTATTAGTTTTAGTCACATTTTATTCATTTTTATCCTTCATAGTTTGTCGAAGAAAAGTCATTAGTCAATTTTTAGTCATTACTTTTAGTAAAAAATGTTCTGTCTTAGTTTTGTCAGATGTTTTTAAATTTAGTCTTAGTTCTATGTCAAATGTCCTTTTTTTAGTCATCAGATTATATTGAACATTTCAGTCAATGTAGTCAATTTGTTGTCATTTTAGTAAAACTTATTTCACATAAGATTTTCTCTTATTATCTGATGAAAAACACAGGTTGAATGATTAAGAATGCAGCTACGGAGTTCTCCTGACTGACCTCATTAGTGATGCACGGTTCACCCGGCCCATTACATGAGCCAATCCGCACCAGGCAACATGCAAAAATATGCGTTAATCAACCATCCAAAACCAACCCATAAACTAAATGCATTATAGGAGCAGTAGCCACTGCGTGCGTTGTGTGTTTGAGAGAGCGAGAGAGAGAGAGATACAGAAACAGAAAGAGAGACAGAGAGAAGAGAAGCTGGAAAGTGACGAAACTAAAGGGAGATGTTGGTAAAAATTTGACATCTGTAACCGTTTCAATAAAAAAAGAGACATCTATACTACTGCCAAACACACTGTTACTCTTCGTATAACCTATCACAAACAAACACTAGTTTGGCTTTTTAACTACCATATTTTTTGTGGATTTGGTCCTCCTAAAAGCAACAGTGGCAGCGTTCCTGACAAGCTGGCGATGAGAGGCTGGTAAAGGGGTTTACACCACGTCACCTTTTATCCATCACCTCGCAGGTCGATGGTTACCCGGGGGAGAGAAGGGGAAGGGGGGAGGAAATGAAGGGATAGGAAGACTATCGGGGCATGGCCTACATCCACTTCTCCGGTCCCAGTAGAGAGGTGGGAGGAGTGAGAGGCGAGACAAGTCAAAAAGGAAGATGCGTCAGCAGGATTGACTTGTGGGGATTGGACCTGCTATGCCTCTCCACTCTATCCATCACTCAGATAATAAGAAGTGAAAAGCAGAGTGGACGAGGAGAGGGGAGAGGAGTGTATGATGATGGGATTGATGGATAGATGTGTCCCCGGGAGAGTCGGTGCATTGCAGTATTAGGTGGCGACAAATGTCACAGGGACGAGTACGGAGGGGCAATGACAGACCTGAGTAACCTTAGCCCGTCCAATATGTACTGGCTTGAAAATGGCTCAAGCTGCTGCAGGGTCAGCATGACGTCTGCCACTTTGAACAAAAAGTTTTTGGAGTCACATCGTCCTATTGAAACTTTTCAAGCTATCTTAGATCATATTTATGTTATGCAGGCACACTACACGATAATCAAGCCCATTTTGGGCCGTTTGGGCTGTTTTGGGACAGCCGATGATGCTGTCATGTGGGAAAGAACGATAGCCAATTTGGAACCAACATGACTGAAGAAGGATGTACAACAACCGCTGTCATGGCGGCCGCAGCTAATGCATGGGCTAATGCAATAAATGTTGCTTTGTGGCAACAACACGAGTGTTTATTTAACATGTCTCCATGACTTCAACCATTTTTTCTTATTTCATCGTGAATTTTCTGTACAAGGTACTGCAAAAACTAACATCGTTAATTCTTCCTGCCGTGTTTGTTCATGTTTAATTGTGAGAGATTTTGCGAAATTTCCTTTTTTTTTTTTTTTTTTTTAGTTGGGACTCGTTTTTTCATGAATGAAATTGGTTATGCCACATTCACACCAAGAGCGAAGCCAATTTTAGCAAGCCACACGTCGCCACTGTGTAACCCAAAATAAAACCGATTGTGCAAACTTTTAATTTGCTCTTTTTCTGAATGGAATTTGGATCGATCAGTGCCAGGCTATGCTAACATAGTTAGTTATACCATAGATAGACAGTCTGTGGTTTATACAAATACATTTATACACAGAGTTTCGTCCGTCGCTGTACAGATATGATGTACTATCGTAGCTCTGGGTGCTTACAGACGGCTACAATATTTTTTTCCTCCATTTCTGATTCAACAACGTCGGGACGTCGGTGACGACAAGAGGAGAATCTCAATGCTGATAGGCATTCTTGACACAGCGTCACGCGAATTTCTCGCTCAAGTTGAAATATTTAAAAACCCGTGAATTTCATGTGACGCCACAGCGCAAATTTGCGTCTATTCGCCTCTTTGCATCGACTTTGTATGTAATTGTGCCGGGCAAAAAGTTCGCTTTGCACTTTGTGTGAACGTACCATTAGTGTATGGTGTGCTGTTTTGGCCAAATCGTTGCTTTCCACACACTATAGGAACAAAACTGTTAAATTTCTCATAACATGTTATATGAGCTTTTTTCTTTTTTTCTTTTTTTTTGATTCGAAAAATCTGTTAGTGTAGGCCAGCCTTTACAGAAAAAAATGGTTCTAGATTAACCACATAAACTCTATAAAGTGATAAGATGTAGAAGTCTCTTGCACGATGCATGGTGCATGATTCTGTTCCCTAAACAAAAAGACTAACTCAGCAGCAGCTGCCATGGAGAAAGAGCCTCCTCTGTGGCTCTTTTGGAGGAGAGCATGAGGAAGAGGACAGAGAAAAGTCCTACAGAGATCAAAAAGTGCCCCAAGGTTTAAGCGGGGGGGCATCAGCAGTGCAGTAAAAAAAACTGCGCAAGGATACCAGAGAGAGGACACGCATAGTCCTAGGGATCTAGATAATTCACTGACTTTCACTTCTCATGTCTTTTCATCCTTCTTCCCCTAAGTCGCCACACAAACTCACTCTTTCAATTTCTTCTTCAACCCTCTCCCTTTCTTTCTGCCTCTTTTATACACCCTCCAAATGTTCCCCCCCCACCCCCACCCCCCTCACCCCCACTGCCCACATCCAACCCTCTTTTATTGAGGGGGTTCAGAGAGATCTGAGAGCAGCTCACACTGATAATATAAATGTTTTATCCTTTCTCTAGCCTCTTCCTTCTGACTCAGGAAAAAATATACATACACAGTTTTCTCTTCTTTTTTTTTTGCGCCTTCTTTACGGCGTGTGCAGTTTATCAAATCCATTCTGTAAGCAGATTTCCAAAGCAACACCTTTTATGTAACCCTCAGGCTAGCCATGAATTTTTCAGGGTCTTAAAAGTTCAGGGTCTGGAGGGAGCAAACACAGACAAAAGTCAAACTTTAGGAGTTATTAAACTTGTTTTTTTCGCCATTCCTAAAGAAAAATATATCAATTGAAAGGGAAGGGTGCATGTCATCAGAATGCACACAGAGGGGAACAGATTTAAAGCTGATGTTTTAAGGCCAGAGTTGCTTTACTATATTAAAGCTACAACTTAGACGCTATAATATGTCAACTCAGAGTTCAACTGTGTTACCAAAATGCATCAAGGAGCGTATCTCACTTGATTTGAACTAATGTGTGATGACAACTAGGAGGGAGTGTACTTCTGCGTACATGATATTAAGGACACTTCTTTCCCCCTGACGCCCTGGCCAATAACCTCCGAAGCTAATATCTGTAGTTCTTGGCTTTTGGGGATCGTTCTGTGCTGCTGCTACAGCAAACGCCAGCGATTTGGCCCTAATTTGACTGGGGAGTGCTTCAAGGTTGCTGTTAAGCATTCCTCCTAGAACCTTCAGTGGAGGAATTTTTATTTTTATTCAGTGGGGGTTGCAAATGTGAAAATAAGAGGTGTCAGGGGGATATAATTCGTTAGAAGCCTCAAAGTGGCTCTGCTTCTGCTGCAGTGCTGGGAGGAAATTGGAAATGCCGCAGTAGACATCAAGTGGTGGAAGCAAAGGGAAACAACCGGCCTCCCCTCAGCGCTGAAGTCTTATTCATGCTGGATAATGTCATGCTGAACGTTTTATACCTTACTCCTGCTTTTTTCTCTGTAGTTCAGAGGTAAGTGAGGACTATGAATGGAAGCGAGATGATCCAAACTGAAAGATGTTACGGGCCAAAGAAAAAGTGCCAATTAGAGGCGACACCTTCGCCAGTGGGACGCAGCTTATAAAAGCCACTTCAGGGGCTCACCTTGGCCACAAATTGCCTGTCCTTCTGGTCCAAGTTGGCTGTGGGCGCCACGTAGTCCTTCCAGATGCGGACCTTGCGCTCTTTCGCACCTCTGGTCAAGAAAAAAAAGAAAATGACATAATCATCATCAGCCAGAAATACATAGGACATAAAGGGCTTAATCAAGTGAGCAACAATTATCCATTTGGCTGGAAAAAAAAAAGCTACAAAAGCTCATTAAAGTGTAAGAATTCCAAGATGATTAGCCCATAGTCATTGCTGCGCTGATTGATTGTAGAGAATGAATGTCATTGCAGCAGAATAGAGTGGGATTGTTCATCTCAAGTAGTGGTGGCATAAATTTGCATACCATTTAATTTACACAATTATTTTATTACCTCAAGAATCTGCCTGTTCTTTCTTTATTATGTCTTGTATCAAATCCGGGATTTCAAGAACCAAATATACTGTAAATCCCTACATTTTTTTCTATCAGCTGAGTAACTGAACTGAACTGAATTTAATAATAGAGTAATAATAGAGTAATAGAGTAAAATAGAGTAATAATAGAGAGGGAATTATGACCTGTTTAACTTCCTAACACTAGCTCTAAGCAGCTTATAATACATCATTAGAACTACTAATGCCAAGATTATTTTTTTATCAATAAAAATACAATCTTTTATTTCCTAATAATTTGAAATGTGTTTTTATGCAAATAACCAGTATATATGACTATAACAAAGTAGAAGGATAACATTTAAATTTAAAAACAACAAAAATGATCTGTATCGGCCCATATGGCTCATCGACGATCATCAATCTGCGGCAAAAAAAAAGTGATCTGGGCATCTCTAAAGGTTATATTTGCTCCTTTTTTCCTGCTGATCCGATCCGATCTGTTATTAAAAACCACGATATGACCTGAAACGTGAGTTTTGTGACCCCTTGCACCCCTAATGATCGCATAATAATCAGCGAATAAAATGCTAAATGATAAGTTTAATAGGAATCAACAACAATTTTTAATAAATGCGCTAACTTTTGTAGCTCTTAGCATCTTCGAGATCTGTGCACTATCCAGCTGTTTTGAAAAACATCTAACAAACATAGAAAATAACATTCAACAAAAGTTATGTTTTCTATGCGTCCAGTAGTTGCGTACCGTTCGCCAGCTCGGAGTTTCTCGGCTCCCTGGGTGTAGACAGCCATGGACCAGTCTACACAGCGGGCGAATCCTTCCTTCAGTAGGAGTTCCGTTATGTTTCCGTTCTGACATAACGAGAAACAAAAGAACAATTAATACAGTGAGACGGAAAGCCTGAATTTTAATGACACTTCCACCACCGGGTGCCGGCTCCTGTGTCTTACCGGGTGAAGGATGGTTCCCAGTATGATCTGGTTGGGGCAGCTCTCCAGGATGATCTGAACGTCTCTCTGCAGAAGACGGGATTCGGTGAAGAATTTGGCCTCTGCTGCGAACGCCTCTGGTGACTCTGTGCCATCCGCTTCCCGCTTGAACGTGGGACACTGGAGAGAAGGAAAACACACCGATAGGTCTTTTTGTCAGCAATGGGTGTTAAAATGTGTCCGATTTGATTTGATTACATCACCATTGCGAGAGAAGCACACATTGTGTCTACTGAAATTCCCAGCAGTCAACAAGCGCCTCTAGGATGTTTTTTTGTGCACACATTCTTTTGATATAATCTGTTTTTTTTCTGTGTACTACTGTTATCCACTTTTCTCCCCCCCATCTGTATATGCTATCTGTATTCTCCTTTGAGCGTGGCAAAACAGCAGACAGATAAACCCAACAGAAGCAACGAGCGGAGAGAACGAGGAGACAAAGAACACCTTGAAATGGATGTAATATCTTCAAGTGGGAGATGAAAAAGATTAGTTATCTTGGTGAAAGAGACTGATGGGGAAATTTAGTGGAGCCGACGTGACACCAGAAGAACAAACACAGACTTAAAAGAGAGGGAAAAAATGAGAAGTTAATCTTTTCATGTCTTTTTTTCTATATGTATTCATAATAAGACTGGATTGTTTACCGTAAAATACATTATTAATAGTTTTTGTGACAGTTAAGTGAAGAAAGGCATGGGTGTGGAGGAAACTGTCAAAAACACATTTTATCTACATGTGGTTACCCATTTATGCTATGTATTTATTTGCTTACTACTGTTGTTACTGTATGGCAGCAAGTGAGTGGTTGTTACCTTAACTCCAGACAGCATGACGGTGACCAGGTAGTGGTCGGGGAGCAGCAAGGCACGAACAACACTGCCGTCTCGCACATGCTCGATGATGGCTGGAGGGAGGAAGGAGAACAGAATGTAAGAGCGATTGAGGGAGAGGAGAGCGTGTCGAATCAACGGGTTATTATCGTAAACTAAAACAAAAATAAGCAGTGAAAAATATTGCCGTAAACTGAAACTAAATATAAATGATATCCTTTAAGAAAAAATTAAACTGAAACGATACTGCCTGGTTAAAAAACGGATAAGAATAAAATTAAAATAAACTTAAATTCATGTCAGTTTTAGTTTTTTAGCTATAATATATCACTACCAAAAAAAGGAGACATCATGAATTTCTGTCAACTCAGATATTGAAGGGACTTGACATTCCAGGAGATGATGCTACGCTGCAATTGCTTCACAATTAATCCCTGTTGTTTTTCACATGCAGTCTTGCAGAATTAAATAAAAAGAACATGATCTAAATAAATAAATATTGTAGTAGACCAAACGCCATTTAACCAAGCTATTCAGCTCTGGTCTAATGTTAACCGACTGGAGTCGGGAGGAAATTACAGGTGATACAAGAAGTATGGTCCTGAAAGAGTTCTCAAGTTGATTCCCAAATCAAAATATTTAAACATTATGGCCGTTCCTACACAGTTCTCCAACCATGTAGCTACATACTTCTGAGACATTATACCTAACATGCCCTAACAAACTAGAACTACCGTAAAATGTAATATATACAAATTAAACCTTTCTAAAAAACTGAACTAAAAACTAGCAAACACACTGAAAAAATAAGCTAAAATGACATTAAAAAGTCAAAATGAAAACAATATATAAACTAATTGAAAATTCAAAACTATTATAACCTTGGTGGAATTGCAATGACCACACAGACATCAAGCTCTCGGATTACACATATATATTTGTGTGCTGGACAACGCTTATATACTTTCCTTATAAGTATGATATTCATACTGGAAAATGTAGGGTGAGGACTGAATGAAGGGTGAAACCGATTATCTGATACTTTCAGGAAAAATGCCCAAAGGCTAGTTGGGCCAGAGGATTATTTCATTCATTTTAATATTCCTTCATCCTGGGAGGATTGTAATAGCATGTATTCTATTTTTCAACAATGCCCTGTGTGACACTCATTGAATTCAAGACTATAACACCTGTGATTTGCTGATAACAACCACAGTGTTTTACTGAGCGGTGGAATTGAGATATCTCGCTAAAAAAAAAAATCGCTCTCTGGTACTTCTCAAAGAGGAGAAAGTCACAGCCTCCTTGGCAGACTGTGTACACTTTAAGTGATACTCCAACCAAAAGCTTTATCAAACACTCACTACTGGAGGCTTAAAAGGTGGCTGGAAAAAGGTTTGCAGCTTCTTTCCTCGCAGAATAAAAAAAGCTGTGGTCAGCTTGAGAGAATTCGCCGGACTGCTGTCAGTGTGCTCAGTATGTTGGAAACAATTATCCAAAATACAGCTAAAACACAACTCAGGCTGGTGTCATACAACGTTCATAGCTATACCTACGAAAAGTAATGCACTGTAATTTGTGTATATCCCAAAGAAATCAATTTGTATGTAATTCACGTAATCGTGAATCAGGAAATATAAAGAGCGGCGAACGCTGCGTAGGAAGGAGGTCGTGGTGGGTCAAAAATGACCGTGTGTATATTGTGTCCCGTGTGAAAACAGAAGTCAACATTGATTTATTTGTCATGTAACTTCGGTACTTATGTAACGCCACATCCAGAGTTATTTTAAGCCAAACCATTATCTTTTCCTAAACCTAACTAAGCAGTTTTGTTGCCTAATCCTAACCAAGTCAATCTTTCCCAAAAACCCTTTTCCTAACTTGCCGTGATGCGAACGAGCAAACATCAGATTGTTCCAGTTTTTCCCAATGAAGATGTCCTAGCCTGCTCCATGCGTCAGCAAATAGGCAAAACGACGAGTCGCTTGTTTGAAAAACGCTCACCCTGACTCTATTTATGCTAGTTTTGCACACCTCCAACCTATTTCTATTGGTCAAAATCGATGCTGACAGCAACTCAGAGTTAATGAATATCACGCTCTCTATGTAATAGCGAGTGACATTGTTTGTAGTATATCTGGACGATGTTTTGCGCGGCAGAGTTCGCTCGGTCGCTATATGTTAGGAAGAAGTGTAAGCCTAACTAAGTAGTTTTGTTGCCTAAACCAAAGGAAGTTGTTTCCTGTTAAGACAGAAGTTTATTTTGAAAAGACTGTATGCATGTAACAAAGGGAAAATTGACACGTGCTGCTGGACATTCGTAAGAAAATGAACGAAAAAGGAGAAATAACTTTTTTGGTAAGATATCATAAGAACCGTTGTAGGAGAATACGTTGCACGACTTCAATGGTAAGCTATTGCCGTTAACACTCTGAAAGTCAGATGCAAGTAGTGTATTTTGCCAAAACCATAAATGTTTGGAACACACTAAGCCAATGGATGGACACTGGAGAAGTGCATTTAAGAAAATCCTCTACATGTAGATGTTTTGATATACCCTATTGAAATCCATCGTAACCAGTATAAACTTGCTCTCCAGGAAGCAGGAATCTACATACTTCTAGTGCTTGTTTTTAAAGTGCTACCTTTCAAGCCTACAGAGGTGAGTACTTGATACTTCTGGAGTATGACTTTAAAGGTTTTACTATGCTATATGCAACATATCAAGGCTTCAGTTTACTTGGAAAGCTTTTGAGGTATTAAATTGTATTTTTCTCAAATATCATATCACTCCACTGTTGCTCCTGACCTCTAAGGTACTTTAACAAATTGGACAGGATGTGAGTCACTTGTGGGGGCGGCATTTCGCACCTAAATGGCATTTTGATGCCTCGGTCTCTATGTACCTTCTTTC
>CAKAKR010066337.1:61778-87131 GCA_916700685.1 Adelosebastes latens
GTGAATCAGGAAATATAAAGAACGGCGAACGCTGCGTAGGGAGGAGGTCGGGGAGGGTCAAATATTACCGTGTGAATATTGTGTCCCGTGTGAAACCAGAAGTCAACATTGATTTATTTGTCATGTAACTTTGGTACTTGTGTAACGCCACATCCAGAGTTATTTTAAGCCAAACCACGGTCTTTTCCTAAACCTAACTAAGTAGTTTTGTTTCCTAATCCTAACCAAGTCAATCTTTCCCAAAAACCCTTTTCCTAACTGGCCGTGATGTGAACAAGCAAACATCAGATTGTTCCAGTTTTTCCCAATGAAGATGTCCTAGCCTGCTCGGTGCGTCAGCAAATAGGCAAAACGACGTGTCGCTTGTTTGAAAAAAACGCTCGCCCTGACTCTATTTATGCTAGTTTTGCACACCTCCAACCTATTTTCATTGGTCAAAATCGATGCCGACAGTAACTCAGAGTTAATGAATATCACGCTCTCTATGTAATAGCGAGTGATATTGCTTGTATAGGACAATTTTTTGCGCGCCAGAGTTTGCTCGGTCGCTATATGTTAGGAGGAAGTGTAAGCCTAACTAAGTAGTTTTGGTACCTAAACCAAAGGAAGTTGTTTCCTGTGAAGACAGAAGTTAATTTTTAAAAGACTGCAGAAAGACTACCTACTTCTAGTGCTTGTTTTTACAGCTCCCTTTCAAGCCTACAGAGGTGAGTACTTGATACTTCTGGAGTATGACTTTAAAGGTTTTACTATGCTATATGCAACATATCAAGGCTTCAGTTTACTTGGAAAGCTTTTGAGGTATTAAATTGTATTTTTCTCAAATATCACATCACTCCGCTGTTGCTCCTGACCTCTAACGTACTTTAACAAATTGGACAGGATGTGAGTCACTTGTGGGGGCGGCATTTCGCACCTAAATGGCATTTTGATGCCTCGGTCTCTATGTACCTTCTTTCTGTGTATAACACGTTTGCCTGTATACGTGTATGTGTCCGCATAAGCAGATGAGAAAGTAATTGGTATTCCGCATTTCAACCACAGCAACTCGACGCAACATTTGAAGCGCTTCGACTGAATTGCTGCTTCCAATTTAAAAACAACCCTGACCGTCTCTCGTGAATGGAAAGAACAAGAAATAAAAGAACGAAGCAGCCTTCCTCAGTTCATTTCCCCATTCAATTAAAGTGTAGTGAAATGAGCTGAGCCACTGTTAACGGCAGTCGCCTGGAAATGAATTGAGTGGCGCATTACACCTCGGGAAGGGTCAGAGATGAGAGACTGGAGGAATGAGCCGGTGAAGGGTGATACAGTGTGTGCCACTACAAGTGGATTTTTCAGAAAAAACATATCTTCAACCAAAACCAAAATGGTTGATTTCTGACAAAGCCTGCCTCTGTATGAGTGTGTCAGTGTAGATGTTTGCCTCCCAAACTCCTACCGTTGATGGGTTTCTGGTGCAAGGAGTCGACGAAGTTGCGGGGATTCTCTATGATGTACTTGACGTCGCGGATGGTGTGTGTACCGCCGCCCTCGCTCCACAAGCCCTTCTTGGCAGCCTTAGACTGGTCCTCCAATTCACAGAGTCTGGCCTGGTCTGGACTGGTCACACACACACACACACAAAAAGGAAAGTTTAAGACACAATAAAAGGAACACCCACAAAACACATTTCAAACTCTGGGCAGCTATTAAGTGAGAAAATCAATATGTTGCCCTCTTTATATGTAGTCAGTGGAAGTTAGCTGCACAGCCTTCTCACAACGTGACTGTTTGACTTTAATAGATTTGAGGTTTTTGCTGCCATTTTCCAACCAATGAATGTAATAAAAGTTGTGAATATGGCACAAATATTTCCCCTCTCTTTCCAGCCCATCTCATTTAGAAGAAATTGCATTCAGCCACAGTGTGAATGCTGAACACCTTGGGATGGAAAAGTTCAGTTCATCCAACTATAAAAGCAAGGAATCCGTCCTTCTGTATGTTATTCGCATATCTCGAGAACCGCTCTTTTGATCTACTTCACACTTGGCGGGTGTATTGCTGGGGACCAAAGGACGTGCAAGGACGTGCAAAGGACCAAAGGACGTGCAAGGACATGTTGAATATTAATAAACTTTGAATAAACAAGCTGGAAGCAGAATCGAACCAGAGTGTATTTCACCAGTGTTTCTGGCCGTGAAACACTGGTGCAACCTGTGTGTGTTTTTCCCTCGTGAGTAAGACTGTATTTCCCATGTGTACGACTTGATACTAACTTATAACTATAACGTTACCGCCAGCAAAATACCTCCGCTGATTAAATACATGCTCTACTTCATAACCACAGTGGTTTTGTCAAAGCAAGCGACTAATACGCCTATTTTGAAACTACCTCAGCCAAGTGTATATCACGTTGTGTTTTTCCCATGAACCAGGGTGTATTTCACCGGTGTTTCTGACCATGAGTAAGCCGCAACTTTTGTGTGTTTTTCCCCTGCAAGTAAGACTGTATTTGTCCGGTGTCAGAATTGATACTAACTTAGAACACCAATAACGTTACCGCCAGCAAAATACCTCCTCTAAGTGTATTTCACCGGTGTTGACCGGTGTTGTCTGACCATAACTAGCTTGGGTGTGTGACGCAACTATGTCATGGCAGGTGTATTTCGCAGGACCCAAGGAAGCACAGTGTCGAGTGTGAAGGTGCTTGTATGAGTGGTTCTCGAGTAGGGCTGCACAATTAATCGAAATATTGTCGAAGTCGCAATATGGCCTACTGAAATTTTCAAATCTCAGGATGAGGAGGAAATCGCAATATTTGCTAAAGATGAAATGTGTGTCAAAATACCATTTTAAATTAAATATTGTCATGCTACAGAGATGCCCTGGCCTACACATCATATTCTAGAGATCCACGCAAAAAAAAAAAATCACATCATAATCATTTTAATATGTTTTTCAATGAAAATGAGAATAATGATGTGAAAATGATCATACCCTCTAAATAATGCAAATCACATCGCAATTGCAATATCAGTCAAAATAATTGCAATTAGTGCATCCCTATTCTTGAGAAAGCTGCTAGCGGCAACACCACAGGCCAAGCATTCGTTCTGAAAAGGCATATTTTGAACGGGCACTGCACTAGTCTGATTTAATTTTAAC
The DNA here is from genome assembly GCA_916700685.1 of Adelosebastes latens. Classification (NCBI taxonomy): domain Eukaryota; kingdom Metazoa; phylum Chordata; class Actinopteri; order Perciformes; family Sebastidae; genus Adelosebastes; species Adelosebastes latens. The sequence continues at coordinate 64,926 of CAKAKR010066337.1, forward strand.
AGACTGGAACGTTTAAGAATGTATTTTAGTGCGTAAAATAAGAAACCAAAATGAAATCCCCACAGCAACTTTATAAAATTTACTTCAGTGATTTAGTTAAATAGCAGGAAACCTGGCCTGCTACGGAAACCTGCAGGTGAGTGAAGCCGATATCGAAACTTTCACAGATGGCTTCTTCTTACCAGCTTTGAAAAATGAAAATGCTGTTAAAGAACACTGCTGCACTAAAGCTGTGAAAGCTCAAGTTAAAATACTGCTAGTAACTAGGTTACAAACACATCTATAAAAGATCAGAGGGCCATAAAACCCCTTTGACAACCTGCTTTAAAAAAAAAAGGCTTGTTAATTTCACACCAGTCAGATATGTATAGCCGCCGTACAGTAGCTAACGAGCAGAAAAGGTTCGGATTGTAGAGCTGCACCCCTTGTTAACTTTAACATGTTCTAATTACTCGTATCCCGGCTGTGTTAAAACAAGGTCTTTGCATGTGTTTGGTAAGGCTCCAGCTTTGTTGAATTAAATGCTGTTCCTGACAAAACTGCACTGTTGTTTTTAGTGGCAACCAGCTGATGACCAGAACATAACTGCTTCAAAAATGTATCCGAGCATTTTGCGAAGAGACAATAACCGTGTTTGACAGCTCCTTCAAAAGGAACCACGCAGCTGGCTACAAACGCCACAATTAATTCCACGCCGGCTCTCTAAATTGTGCAGCCTAATGCTTTTTGAGGGCCCTCGTACAACTTTAATTATATTCATTACTTCAAATGGCTAACAGGCTTTTGTTTAGAATGAAAGGCTGCCCGATTGATACGGGAGTAGCGATGTTGACTAGAGCTTTTTTTTTTTTTAAGAACAAACAGTGCATAAACTGAACTTTTCACATCTTGAAAAGCTGCCTAAAAGACGCTGTTCGCTTTTTGGAGAAGCAACAAAGTGGGTCTCAATTAAAATGCCACACACATGTAGCCCGTTCTCCAGCTGTGTGTTCCTAATTGGGCTTTTGGACTCGTGCCCAAAAAGCTGTCCAGTTCTCTTTCCTCCCCACACTACACTGATTTGATTCAATTTGAAGTTAGTAGCTAAATCACTTTCTTGCTTACTGAGCAACAATAGTGGAACTTTCTGTAAGAAGTCAATTGTGTTTAAGCTCCTTAGGAATTTAAAGCGCTAAACAAGAACAGAGAGCTACAAAGATAGAGTAAGGGAAACTAACAATGCAATCAAGGAAAGCAGACATTGTGAAGCCAGAGAAATAAATGGAAAGCAACACACAAGCAGAGATTGGTTAAGATACAGAAATAGCTTCATGTGTGGAGGCAGACGATAGTGAACTTATCCGTGTCTCCAAATAGACTGGTTTCTCTTTAGGTCAGCAAGTTTCCTTCCAACCAACACATTGCTTGAAATCAAAACGGATATCGATGGGTAGGAAAAGTGCAATACTGAGCGAGGCTACTGGTGGGAACAAGGGCCAAGAGAAAAAAAACTTTCCAATTCCCTTATATTTGAACACACTGTAGGCTATATCTTTCATCTCCATGTGGCTCCCTTGTGCAACCAAAATAGATACAAAATATTGAACCTTAGCAAGATGTTTTATAGCTCCCTGTTGTCTTACAGTTTGAGGAAGGTGTAGGAAGTCATGTTCCCAAGTATACTTGACTGGAGGGGTTCCACCCAAGTGAGCACAGCTCATCCCCCCCCAGACGTTTACACCCCTCAACCAGCACTCCTCTGGGGCTCCAGTTAAAAAGGAGCAACGGGGGGTTATAACGCACAGTTGGTCTCCATGTTAATGCAGCTCCCTTCTGCTCTGGTGGGCGGGCGTTGTATAAACCAATCAGTCAACCCCCCCCCCCGCCTGTGATTTTAATTTTTCAAAAGGAAAGTTGATTGCCAAAGGAATCTGACCAATTTACAGCCACTTCAGTGAATGGATAAAGCATTTTTTAAAAAGAAAAGCAGTCCGACTGAGTGACGGAGATGAAAGAGCGAGCGGAGGAGATGGATGAACGTGTCTGTACCAATCACTGTATGGCTCAGCACCAAGGACAGCATTTTTTATGCCTGATCAAGTTAGAAGTGAAACTCAGTCAAATGATGAAGCCTCCAACAGCAAAGCAAAAAAAAAAAAAAACCTCATCTGTGTGATTTAAATAAAAATAAATCTGCCCGACACTGACAGCTGCAATATGTAGCACGGAGCTAAAGCTGACAGAGAAAAAAAGATCACATAATTAATTAATGTCAAACTTTAAAGTCAGAGACTAGACTAGAATAGTAAGTAATTGCACCATTGCTCCATACAGTGTAACTGATAGGAAGAAGGGTGTTAGTGTAAGTGTTTAAATGTATGCTTTCAGGTAAAAACAACTTTGATTTTGGATGAAGTTCTGCTGGAAGAATCTATAGCCCCTTTCCCACTGGACAAAAAAAATCACAAACACCCACTAACATCTGGCTTTTGTCATCAGTGGGAAAGGTTGCAATTCCCGGGACAAATGACTCTTCAGTAGTCACGGGTATTTATCAGCTCCGATCGGCAGTGATGGAAACATGATACCCAGGTGGAAACACAAATTTTCGCCCCTTTTCCGATTCTGATTTCACGATGCTATGTGCCACATGTTGAAGTGAATATATAGTAAATAAAATGAACAGGGATTTGGACAATTACTATAATTTATTAACGTACGAAACATATAATTAATGTGATCTCCTCAATGCCAACAACTCCAGTCAGACAACAGTCGTTTTACCTCGCTGATCATCATAAAAACACATTTCATTCAAACTCGACAGAAACAAAATAAAACTAATCAAAATCAAAAATTGTTAGTCTTTCCCACTGTTCCAACAATCACCAACTCTGGTGTGGGAGTTTGAGAGAGACTGAATAAGTATGGGGTTACTTTTGTGTCTTTATCATCCAATCAAACAGAATAAGTTTGAGAGCAAAACTTTCCACACTGTAATCAAAAAATAGATTGAAGAGCAAAACTTAAGACACTGTAATCAAAAAATGTTTTATCGCAAGTGAAACAAAATTGTGATAAAAATGTATTAATGCAAATCCAAAAGTTTTGTTTGCTGTTGAGCTAAATCTCGGGACTGGACCTACACTGAAAGATGTAAGACACGTCTCTATTGGTCAGTCTCGATTAGCAACATCACAGTTAAGTAAACGCACAGCACATCAGACATATAACATAAACTAACACTAGATTGTTGAACACAAACAGTCCTGTTAATAGTAGCTACATACACAACATCATGCAGGCTAACAGGCAGCCGGGGCACGTATCATACCTATGACGAGCGAGTGACTGGCTAATTGAGCTAAGCTGGCAGATACAGGCTGACAAAATCATCACGTGTTTTTTAACCCGTTATAATATCACAGATTGTTATACAAAAGCAATCTACATGCACCAGTTCAAACACAACATTCTTGGTTCTTCAATGGAAGTTATGTGTAATTAATTTATTAAGCGCATTCATTTTCTGTCTTCTCCGTTCCCGCTTTGTCTTCTCCATGGACTTCAAAACTCCCCCCTCTCGCTTACTAACAATGGATGTTGCCAAGCTGTCACTCCAATCGAGACGTGTCTTACATCTTTCGGCGTAGGTCCCGCCCACAAGATTTTGGATTTGCAAGCAAAACCTTTGGAATTGCATTAATACATTTTTAATCGCAAATCTATTTTACTTTTGATTGCATGTCGATAGTTTTTGCTCTCAAAACCTATTCTGTTTGCTTGCATAATAAAGACAAAAAAGTAACTGACGTCCGTGACGTCGAACGTAACACTCAAGGAAAAAAGAAAAACAGAAAAGCCAGAGCATCGGCACGGCATACTTGCAACGGGAAAAGAGTCCATCGCCCATTTTTAGTGGGTTTTCCGTGTTTTAAAAAACCTGCATATAGACGCTAATTCTAGTGGAAAAAGGGTATAACGTAGTTCTTCACCACACCCAAGATCAAAAGCAGACAACTAACCACTCAACAACCTTGTTGATGGCTCTGTGATGACCTGGAGGCAAACCACTACTCATGTTATGTGGAGTTGCACGAGACCAAAGCCTCTCTGGGACTATGTAACTGCAACCATAAAAGACATTATGGGATATGCCATTCAAAACAACAGTGCTGTACAGTAATTAGGGAACATTGAGGAGGCTATACAAGGACGAGAACGATACCGGACAGCGAAAAAAAGCTACAACAAAAGAGCAAAGTTACTTGGAATCAATCCTCTGTTCCAAGGTGGCACTTTTTCAAGATGAATTCATTTCATTTATGTGCAAAAAATCTTGTTAGTTGTGTTCAAAGTACATGATTGTTACAGATTTCATTATTTCAAACATATCCAAAAGTCGAATAAATAAACAACTCTGCCCCCATTCAGCTCTGGTTAAAGCTGGGAATAGGCTGACCATTTTCCCCGAGCCGCAGTCAGCTTCTGAACACATTTAACTGCAGTGTCCGAAGCCATCATCGTTATAATCGCCCCCATAATTATGATCCCATCATAGTTAGTGTGATCAACGTACCCAGTCACGAGGGGTAATGATATTGGAGGCTATAGCGCGCTGAGGGGAAAAACTTAAGTCCTCGCTGAGTAATGGGCCTCCCCTTTGGCCAAACGACGCCCGCTTACACTTAAAGCATCATTTACATTAGTGCTTGTTCTGGGCCATTGCGCAGAATGCTTGAAATGGGTCATTAGTAGCAGAATATCCACATCATCTCTCTGTTCAATGTTGGAGGATACAAAATGTAGCAGCATGAGTCAAATTGCTTGTAATGTGTGTAATGTGCAAATACTGCCACTGGGGGGGATATACAGTGCTTTGTCATATAGCGCTGTGTGTGTGTGTGTGTATTTAGGGGATTACTGTGTAAGGGCAATGTGGCAGAAAAGGGTTTCAGAGGGACATCGCTGTAGCAGCAGGGTAATACTGCCACCATCTGGGACATCATGGCTCTATCTCAATTCTCTACAGTCTACCGGTTGAGGACTTATGTATGTATCTCCCCACAGATTTACCAGTGTTGTGCTGCTATATGAAGATTACATCATGTTGCCAAAGATGATTTCCTCCTCATTCTATGTAGTGCTGCAAAACTAAAAACCAGCTTTGAGGTCCAACATTACTTCAGCCGTACTAAATGAGCAAAAGGAGGGAAAGGATTTATGATATCACTCTCTTGTATGGTGACACCCTGGAGCTCAGCCTCGCCAACGTAGCATGATCGTGGCATGATAACAAATATAACACATACCGCAGAATCTTATAGCAGGGTTCTTACACATTTCCATTTCGAATTGCCATACTTTTCTAGACTCAAATTTCCAGACTTCCCTGTAGATTTTTCAGACTATATTTGACTGCCGTACTGCCTGGAACACTACTGCCTGAATTTCATTTCATTTTAATGCGTGGTATGACTACTGCAAACATTACATTTCATTTGAAATGTGTGCTATTCACTATTTTCGACCCAGTGGGTCGCTATTCTCTACCGACTGGTTCCCTATTCTCTCTCTCTCCCCCTCTCTTTCATGATGAAAAGAAATGTAGGCTACTTTATAATATAAATCAACACCTGGACCTGGACCTGTGAGTCATTCTGCGTCATCCCCATCAGAATAGGGGCAATAGTCTGGAAACAGAAATGTTTTTCTATAGTCCCTTTTATTTTTTCCATACTTATCCAGACCTGGAAATGACTCAAATCAAATTCCATACTTTTCCATACTGCGTAGGAACCCTGTGATAGGTAAGAGTTATATAAAAAACTATGAAATATGGTACAGTCACATATTGTGTGGGATATTGGATTAAACGGTACACAAAATTTCATCTGAATGTATTTTCTTTTTGAGTGATCTTACCAAAAAGCAGAGATGAGCAGAATGAAAACCTAACCTTCTTCGGCATAAGTATAAGGTTCAAGCTAACGCCTAAATGTTCTGATAGTTAGGGTTTTTACGCCTGACAAAACCATATTAAGCATAAGTGTCGTGCCATTCGTCCAGTTTATAATCCATTCCATGTCAACAAACAAACAGTCATACATTACAGGTAGCAGAGAAGCAGAAATCTTACTTGTTCCCCCTGATTCCTTCCCTACGAACTGTGGCGAGGCCTTCGTTCACCAAAGAGTCAGCAATGTTCTCGCCTGTTGTGTCTAAAATGAGGAGAGAGAAAAAACAAAATCAAACACTTTTTCGATTTCTATTTTACGTTTTTAGACCAGTATGATTAAAATTACACAGCAATTAGTTCTGGTCGGGTAATTTGTTTGGAAAAGAGGCAATCATTGGCGCTGACATTCAGGATACGAGGGACATTTAGCTACACAAAAAAACAACTTTTTGCAGGTGTGCTGATTTAACGGTGGATTACAGACAATTCTCAGTTAAATCATTAAAACACTCTACAGTACTGTACCACCATCAAACTATTTTAAAAACAGTGTATTTGACAAACTATGATGCTATTTTAGCACAAAATATACACAACATTTTGATAGCACAACCATAACTCAGAATCTTGGGGAGACCCCTGAGTTACAATAATAGGTGTGCATAATTTTGCAAATTTCCCCACTGTGGGACTAATAAAGGAATATCTTATCTTATCTTAACTGTGTTACTGTTTGAATTCCACATCACTGGTATGCAAAGCTCAAGGATAAGGATTGCCCTGGGCAAGTAAAATGCCACGTCGGGCTAGTAGATCTAGCAACTCAAAAGAATTAAACAGTTTTTTTTTTCCAGAGCTGATAATGGAAGTAGCTAAGGAGTGAGCCATCTCGCTTCCTTCTCATTTCAGTTGAGAGTTGCACATGCGCGGTGCCGATCGGGCACTCAAATGAAAATGGCGGCGGGTAAAAACAAAGTTTATGAGCTGAAGTGCAAGCGAGCAATTCAATTATCCTGGAAACAGGGTGGCTTCGGCGATGTGGGCGAAAACTACAGATTGATTTACTTAACTAATTAAACATGACAATTAACTTTGGTCTTTGTTGTCATTTGATAACCGCTAATACATAGAACAATTTGTATAGGGGCAAGTAAAAATTGACTTTGGGTAAGTAGATTTGTGACCCACTTGCCTAAATACTAACGTTGAACCCTGTGTATGTTGAATTCAGTATAACGTGTTCCCTTTCGCATGATTTTTCTTTATTCTTCAAAACATAAACTGCAGAGAAAAGGAACATTTATGTAATGAGTATTTTTCCCAGTGTGGACATTGTTCAGACCAGTTTGTGATTTTAGATGTCCACTCACCTCTCCCCAGGTAGACCATGCCGTACTCTCGGCCCAAAGCGGTCTTGATTTCCACAGTGAAGCACACTTCTTTGCCGATTAGCTTCTTGCGCAGGAACTCTCTGGCTTGAAAGGCCCACGGCTGCAATACAGACAGGAATATCAATGAACTCTTCCAGAGGGCGATCAAATAAAAAAAACAAACAACTAACCAAAGTGTGTTTTGACTGATGAGTATCAGTAGAGCAACTAGTAGAGACTTACTGCTGCAACAACAAACAATAATTGTAACCTAATTCTATTTTCTGTCTAAATGACAGTATGGTCCCAGCTGGTAGCGCCCCACTGCATGTTGTTTCCTTTTGCCTCTTCACGGCCACCAGACACACGTAAAAGTCCACAGTAATGAACTGCAATAAACCTGCTTTTTTCCCCAATATGATATTATTATGGTTAAAGCAAACTATCTCTGTAAGCTGATTTAAATGGGTTTTTACTTCTTCTTTTTTCATCTGATAAAAGAAATAAGGCCTGACCATCTGCCAAGGCCAAATTGGAAATGTATTTAAAAATTAAAAAGCAGAAATTTTAGTCTTGCAACATTTGGATACTAATAGATTTTTTTACAGGCAGTAGGACAGACAGTTGTAACGTCTGGCTGTGATAAATAAATAGATGGGCTTTTCAAAAGGCGTGAAAAGGAAATTACACCAGTGGTATCTTAAAGCCTCGAGTTCAATTGAGAATTGACATGTTTATCTCGAGGCTACATCATCATTTAGAAAAATCAAAGCACGGTCTAAATACCAATTCATACATAATTACAACTGCTCGATGGAGATGAGGGTAGCAAAGCCACGTGACAAAAATCCCAAAGCAGATCTTCTACCCACAGTAAAAAACAAATTGGAAAAGCATAGCGGGTGCTGCAGGGCTACTTAGCAGGACCTTGTTCTGCCTTTGCCAAACACAAATAAACAAACACAAACACAATAGGATGGAGCTGCTCACCTCATCAGGCGTGTCCTTGGTGTCGGGCTGGCCCTGAGCGGCTCGACGGGCCATGGCCCCTGCTCGGATATTACTGAGATTGATCTGACGCTCCGGGGGTGGGCCGCCTCGAGGCTGGCCCCGAACAATGATGGCACAGCCTGACAAGACCTGGAGAGATGAAAACAAAGACTGTCAACTGGAGAAGATAAAAATCCAAATGTGAGAAGTATTGGCCACTGTTTCGTTAAGTAAATGCAGATAATATCATCAGAAACTCTGAAATTCTATTCATCACAAAAGAGATTATGCAATTCACAGGCCACAAACAACAGGAACAAATTCCAGACCACAACACCGGTGTGCAAAGAAGAAATTAGCGGTAGCTTTCAGTTTCTATTTCCTGCACTCTGGTACATTAAGTAAACCATTGTATTATTTGCATTGTGGCAAGTGTCAATCTGATAAGCACTGTGTGAGAGTCATGGAGGATTCATTTGAAATTGGTGTGACATAAACAAGTACAGAAAATAAGAAAATCATCAATTTAGTGAATCAGATCCGAGCTCATGTGTTAAACCTGCTGTCAAAAGATGTTACTGGAGTCTGGAAAACTATTACAGAGCTGGAAAGCAACTTCACGTTGCCATGGAGACAGTATGTCATTCAAACGCAAGGTGAGATCACGCCATCTGATAACGTAGCTAAATACAAAAAAAAAAAAAAGATAACCTACTCTTGGGTTTGACAACCATGGCATTTACACGAATCTGAGCAAACACCTTTTATCTGCAGACTCTCCGGTGTGTCTGCGGGGGAGCATCACTGGGGGCTGTTGATCTAAGATGTGGGCTAGATAAAGTCAAATCACCACAATTCCCCACTATCTATCCGACCCAGTCCCTCCATAAGTATAGGCTAAGCAGCGGAGTAGTTGTAGTTTTTACACACTGACCAGGCATGGAAAAAAGAGGCACTACTCCGACCGCCCTTCTGTGTTTACAAAAGGGACAAGTTCCACTTGGAATGCACTACACGGCCTTGCTTGACTCCCTGATCACCTTTCTCAAGGCACAGAGTTGATTATTTTAGATAAGGGCCATTAATAAAGGTTCTACTATGAATCTAAATTAGGTATACTCATACTTGCCAACCCTGTTTTTCAATGTCCTCTCCCGGTGTCACAATTCTCCCATATTTCTCCCGATTTATGACCAATTTTCACACCTTTTTTTGTTATCTCAACCTGTTTCTGGCACTGTACAGCGTGTATAAGCTCTACTGTTTCAACCCGGACGACCATACAGCTACACCTAACGTTGTTTACTGGCAGAAGAGAGAGCTGCTCGCGACATAACTCGGTTTGAGCTGCGTTTGTCGCACATCACAGCGCTCAGTGACAGAAGTCGGGCTTTGCTCGACGCAGCGAAAAGCCGCCGTGGCGTTGCGCAAGCCATTGGAAATAATGTGTGTGCCGTCGTCGGGTTGTGTCTGAAAGGGCAATCAGTAAAACGAGAGACAGAGAGAGAAATGGAGAGTACTAAGAGATGGACAAGCAGGGGCAAAAAATGAATGAATGAACAAATAAAAACTGATGATTGGTGCATGCCAGAGATTCACACAAGTTCATGTCAGAGGGGCGAATTATTCTGTATTCTTTCCTGAGAAATTTAAGATTAAAAATACGGGATCAGTTTTTAATTAATAGTTTACACGCAAAGATTAACTCAGTCAATACTTTATTTCATTTGCAAGGAGATGTGCCCTCTCAGTGTATGTGCCCTCTCAAAGTAGCTCAATAATGTTGGATGTTACAGGGACTGTGATAAATGCAAATGTAGATCCTACTGCTCTGATTGCATAAAAAAGTAAACTTTTTTTACTCAGATTTTATGCATATGGCAGTGTATTCTTTATACTGACAGTTTTCCTAAAATTTGATTTAAAAAAACACAATATATTGCCTTACTTACTTACTTAATATATCGCAAATATTGAATCGTAACCCCTGTATCATGATACGTATCGCCAGATTCTTGCCAATACACAGCCCTATTTTATACTGTGGACATAAATCAAAGAGACCTTTCTTACTAAAATAATCCAACTACTCCGTCTCTGGTTGCACTAACAGATGCTTCACAAAACCTCAATTCCTTTGGTAATAAACCCACAAGAGTGTATCCTACTGGCACACTTCATTCTCAAGGGAGGTCACCAGCTCTTACCTGTTTACACTAGTTCTAAAAACAGCCCTTCGTCGAACGCCTGGAGACATGTATAATTGTGTGTTGTTGAATATGCTCTCGGTGATAAAGCAGCATGAGCGACATGCACCTTTTCTCATTAACACTGAAGCTCTTATTAGGATTTTACTACAGAAAAACAAGTCTTGCTTTTCTTTTCGTGTGAAACAGAAACTGGTGGAATCTACCTTTTTGCCTGTTATTGACCATGGAGATGTGTTGTATATGAATGCTTCTGCCCGTTGTCTTCGCATGCTGGATAGCGTGTATCACGGGTCACTGAGATTCATTACAAACTGTCGTTCTTTGACTCACCATTGTGTACTCTACTCTAAAGTGAATTGGTCATCCTTATGTGTTCGTCGCCTCAGCCATTGGTATGTGTTTATCTACAAAAGCATTCTGGGTTTAGTTCCTTCTTACTTGTCTTTACTTTTAAAAAGGAAAACTGAAAGTCATAATGTTCATTCTATGGACATTTTGCGATTTGTTGTTCCCAAAGTATGGACTGAATTGGGAAAGAAAGCCTTTAGGTTTTCAGCACCTACTGCTTGGAATAATGTGCAATCTGATCTTCAACTTCAAAACTTAGTTACCTTGAATGAGTTTAAGGTCTCTGGTGAAATCGCTGCAGTCCAAGTTGTCTGTGTGCAAGTGTTTTGTATGAGCAAGTTTTAATGTTGTTAACGTATGTGTTACACTAAAACTGTCTTGCTGCTATCTTGGCCAGAGGTCTGTACTACGAAGCAGGATTTGCGGTTATCGAGGTAACTTCAGGGTTAACTCAGGGTTTTCCGTCCTACGAAGGTGGTTCACTTCTTACCGGGATAGGTCACCATGGTAATTGATGCTGAACAGCTAACCTGCTCCGGAGCAGGTTATGTTCCAGGTAAGAGATCAACTTGTATAAAAGCACCTCCTACTGACCAATAAGAGCTCAGTGCGGTGATCGTATGATAATATTACACACATATGAAGAAGTTACAGTCATAATCCAGGCTAAAAACAACACAGTTTAAACTGACAAATGCAGGAAGGACAGCTGGATTTATGCTGTGGGTGTTTACCGCTTTGAATTATGTTTTTATATCTATGGTGAAAGAAAGTTCAAATAGTCATAGACGCCACATGTTACTCACAGGGTAAAAAGAAGTGAAATCCATTCATCCATTACACTCTTAAAAGCTATTTATATTTGGACGACTATATCTGACTTTTGAGTGTTCCGTTAAATTAATAAGTTTGTTAATTTACGCATTCACACATCGGGAGTTTTTTCTTTTGCCAGCTGTCCTTCCTACATTTTGCAGCTTCAACTGTGTTACTTTTAGCCTGGATTAAGTGCAACTTCTTCGTATTTGTCTAATATAGTTTACTCTTTGTAAAATGTGCCTCTCTGCCTGTCTGTCTGTCTGCAGTTAGTAGACTTGTCAATGTCTGTGATTGGTTATATACTGCAAACATCTCCCCGTTCATGTGAACACGCTCATAACCAGACTGAGAAACCCTGGGTTGATTTACCGAGTTGATAACCACCTTTGTAGGACCGTTTAGCGTGATCTTGTTTGTTAGGGTTAGTTAAGCCAGATAACGAGAAGATACCCTGGGTATGTTGAACTCGCTTCATAGTACAGGCCTCAGGTCTCCCTTGTAAAAGAGATCTTTGATCTCAATGGGACTAACCTGGTTAAATAAAGGAAAATAAATAAAACAACTAAGATAACTGTGAATTAATCTGTTTTTGCTCCAGTCTATTTGTTTCATGGTGGCATACAGGAGACTGTCAGTCTACCTTCCACAGGTCAAATTATGGATCTATGCAAAAGCATTCATTGAGTAAATCTGTTCCCTTTATCTAGAGGTGTAACTTAAAGGTTATCTTCTCCTTAGAACAAAGTGCCAGGCTGTTATTTAACTACGGACAGAGACTACTACACACCAACCAAGATGAATGGCAGATTATAGGGGGCAAGAAAAGTTGTAGCTACGTGTCAGTTTCTCGTGGTTGGTTTGAACCAGCACCCTGAGGACAGACATGCTCCAGTCTGTGACTTGAAGGGTCCAAAACACATTAAACCAGTATATGAATCATAGATCCCCTACTCTACTACTAAAGTTAGCTTCTTTAAACAATGAAATATTACACAATAGCATTTAAAGGGAAATGCTGAGAAGAATGACACGATATAAGGAGAAGCTTTGGGAGTTAATACAAAATTTACATGTGTCAAATCAGATGAATTAATTCAATTTCAGCGTAAAACGTCTTCAGTAACACCGCAAACCACCAACTTTGTTCATTAAATCAACACAAATGCTAGTTAGCTAACAGCTAGTTAGCTTAGCCGTTAGCTGGGAACTAAACATCTGTTAACGTTACAGTTAAGTTAGTGAATGACAGTTTACAGTTAAGTTGTTTATTAGTACGTGTAAATTCACTTTTTATCTAATGACAGAGGACTTTTGACAGTTTGTCAATACACTTTTCCACTGAGATGGTTTATTCCAAGTTACTTAAGCGCTAACTAGCATGATAGTAAACGTGTGCTAACGTCAGTTTGGCTTCAGCTCAAGGCCTATAGAAGGAGGCTAGGACGGGCGTCATAACAACGGGGGTATTGCACATGCGCAGTAGAATCTGGTCACACTGCGCATGCGTCATACCACACACCTCTATTGAGGAGTTAACATGCTAAAATATAAAAATGACACAGGGTTATTTCATTGGCAAATCCAGTATTCAGTATTTTCAAATTTAGTTCTACTTTTGGGCCAGCAAAATACATTAATCACTGGATTTCCTCATTTCTGTGTGGAGAGAGCTTTAGAAAATAAACTCACAATAAATAAAATAATAAAATTAAAAGTCAGGAAAAGGACTGTCGACTGATATAAACAGAAGTTGAAACAAGACTTTCTTGGACTTGTAACCTGATCAGTATTTCCAAAGTCTTGGCTGTGGCACTAGCTGCACTATATTCAGTTTTAACAGTTTTTTCTTCATCTCCTTGTATTTTTATATCTGGTATATTGTTTTTGTACTTTGCACTACTAACTTTTTTTACTGCCAAAATTTTTACATTTAACATGTTTTTGCATTATGGACTGTGATGCTGGAAACTTGAATTTCCCTCGGGATCAATAAAGTTACTATCTATCGATCTATCTATCTATCTATGAAAAGCACCCCATGCTCTGTTTTCCTTATAAATATAAATACCTACCTTTACTCCAGATAATAATGCACACAGTGCACTTTCATAGACTAAGCTACTGGAGTTACCCTGTACTATATTCATTTTTAACAGTCTCTTCTGCACTATATTCACTTTATACAGTCTCTTCTGCACTATATTCACTTTTTTAATAGTCCTGTATCACAGCTGTTACCCTGCACTATATTCAGTTTTAACAGTTTTCTTCATCTCCTTGTATTTTTTATATCTGGTATATTTTTTTGTACTTTGCACTACTAACTTTTTTTACTAACATGTTTTGCACTGTGGAACTGTGATGCTGGAAACTTGAATTTCCCATGGGATCAATAAAGTTTCTTTCTTTCTTTCTTTCGTTTTTCGTTCTTTCTATCTATCTATACCCCAAGACCCATGTCCCATCCTCCTTCTATAGGCCTTGGCTTCAGCTTGTTAGCAGGCTAGCAACTAGCTGGCTGTTAGCTGTGCATGCTGGTCGCAGCCAGGTGAGCTGTGACAGTTGTTATAGCGACACACTGGTGTTTAACATACAGTTGCATTTATATGGTTAAATAAGTTCATTAAAAGTTGTATGACAATAGGCAGTTAGTGTAACGTTCATTAACTAGCTGTACCCCCTTAGACCCAACGTATTCATATATGTTAGAGTATTTCCTACCATTTTCACTATTCCTCTTTGCAGAGAAGCAGCAGACGGAGAAGAAGGGTTTGTCTGAGCTGGAGCCGAAACAGATGCCATGTCCACAACGGTGTTCAGAGATTACTACAACGATAATAAAGGGGGTGACCAGGTTAAGGGAGCTGGGACTCTGAAAGCCAAGAGAGGAAAAAGGCTGAATACACGATCAACACACACGTTGTACCGGAAACACACTTTGCCATGCGTCAAAATGTTTCCGGGTCTGAGGCTAGGCCTATAGAAGGAGGCTCGGACACAGTGGATATGACGCATGCGCAGTGGAACTAAAGCTGCGGTCCTGCGTTGTGATTGGCAGACCAGATTCTACTGCGCATGTGCAATACCCCCGCAGCCATGACGCGGGTCCTAGCCTCCTTTTAATAGGCCTTGGTCTACGGGGAGCAGAATGAATGGGAGCGAATGGACTCGGACCACAAGAGACAAATTGAAGTAAAGACTTCCGGGTCAAGAGGTGCGACACGTCAGCATAGTGTTAACCCAGCTAATGCTGCCTTCAAGGTCTGTCGGAAGTTTAACATTTCGATCTGAGCTTCACAAAAAAACGACCCTTACAAAAATGATAAATTAAGTATATAGTATATAACAGTTGCCAGAAAATAAATGTGTACTTTGCATGAAATGTTATTGTTTAATATAAAATATAAGCGTCTCGAGATAACTTCTGTTATGATTTGACGCTATATAAAAATAAATTGAATTGAATTGAATTGAATATATATTGGAACTGATTAGAAGCAGGCAAATAAATTTATATTATATTATATTATATTATAATAAATAATATTTATTTATTTATTTATTTATTTGTATGTTAGTGACAGTTGTTAGCGACACATTGTATTTAACATACAGTTGCATTTATATAGTTAAATAAGTTAATTAAAGTTGTATGATATTTCAATCTTAGCTTCACACAATCAACCCTAACAAAAATGGCAAATGAAGTATATTGTATATAACAGTTGCCAGAAATAATGTTTACTTTTGCATGAAATGTTATTGTTTATATATATATATATTGGAACTGATTAGAAGAAGTAGGCAAATAAATTTACCTCAATTTCCTGCATACATTGTTCTTCTCATTTTTGGCCCTGCAAGCTTTGTTCCACAAGATTTAATGACTGAAATAAAACCAAATAGGATATTATAATATAATAGTTATGTGATTTTATTTATTTATTTATTTGTTTATTTGTTTATTTATTTATTTATTTATTTATTTATAAGGAAAAAACAGCAAGGGAATTTAAGGATGACAAAGAAAGAAAAAATAAAATACAAATGAACCAATAGAACAACCCTCCACCCTGAAAAATAATAATAACAATAACAATGAAAGACGGGGATTTAAAAATAAATAAATAGGTAAATAAATAAATGGAATTATATAAATCTAAATGAAATAAAATTAATAAATACCTTTAATATATATATATATATATATATAATAATAAAAATAATTTTAAAAGAACACAAATAATAATTGAAAAACAATTATTTATTTATTTATGACTAAATTTAACAGGATGTCACACATGCAAACACCACACACACACACAAGCTGGTATGCATGAGGTTTACAGGGCAAATATAATAAAATATTCAATTACATTATATTCTATAGAACAAGACAGCTCACTCACTGTTATTGGCATTGATAATGTTAATCCTAACATCTGTGCTTTTTATCTGAGAATGTTTGCCATTTTAAACTCTAATATGTTTTTTTGTTAAGATGGATATAAATAGACTAAAATATGATGATGACAAATGATGAGTAATGGATGGTGTCACCATCAATATGGTGATAATCTTGCATCAGATGATTTTTTTTTTGTGCTGCTGCTCAGTTGTGCTAGGGGGCAGCTCGCAGATGTGACCGTGAGTAACCGTGTGAGTGGGAAGCTGGGTATTGCTGGAAAATAACGTTAATGCTCATGAGACCTTCTCTAAATATTTGCAGGCTAAATACCTTGAGATGTTTTTATGACTCTTTGAATGCTCTGACATTAATTCCCAAAAGTGACTACTATGTGAACTGTGTGTGACAGAGAGAGACAGGCAGGCAGATGAAATGCTCCTTGGCATAGATTCTAACTCTCTAGTGGTCCAAAGTCTCCCAAAAAACAGTATTTAGCTGGGTTAAGATTTGGAAACTGGGAAGGCCACAGTGTATGATGCACCTCATTTTCATCCCATGGAATGCTTTAATTGTCACCTGTTTGTATCCGCTGAACTGTTTACACATAGTTTGTATCAGCACCCTTGCATGTGCCCTGAACTCCAGCACTAGCTGTGTAAAAAGCACCAGGAAAGAAGTCAGTTTAACTTCAGTAAGAAGAAGCTTTTTTTTTTTTTTTTTTTTTACAGTAGAGTGTAAGTTTCATATCCTTTAGGTCTATTCTTGTATTTAAGTATATATCTAATCAAGTTTTATGGCTACAAATAACCTCCCTTTCCCACTCCATTACCTCTGTCCATACATATGTGTGTATGCTACAAATTATAGTCAACCCTGGCAGAGTTGACTGAGATTACTTGCAGGGTGGACATTTTGACTCACTATAAGCATTTGTGATCATGTTTAAGTAGTTTGGATGTTCAGTCCAGTCAGTCAGTCAGTGGTGACAAGAGGGATGTTAGCTATAGATTGTCAACAACTAAACATTATCAAACAAATATATTTTGTATTATTATTATTATAACCTATGTATGTACCATATTCATCTTAGGCAATTCAAGCCATCTTCCATTTTTATTACTCAGTTTCCAGCTGACTCTTAATTTCTATTAGTCAAATTTTTTTTTTAAATTTCTATACATAATAAGCTATACTCACTTATTTCAGCAGATTCAGGAGAGAAGCTGGCATCATGATGTTACCTGAGGAAAAATAGAAACAAAAGATGATTTACATGATACACAATCAGATAGTATCAGATTGGAGAAAATGCAAACAAAAATGGTATAAAGTGGTTGGGCACTGGCACAGCTAAAATGTTCATGAAAATACAAATATACTGTAAATGTAGGAAACGTTTTCATATTCATAATGCAAAAAAAAAAAAAATGTTAAATTCAAATTTAGGGCATTATGCAATTGTCTTTGTAGCAGCCTAAGCCTAAGCGTCTGCTACAAACCTTTTCCTTGCACACTCTTTGTCTAATGCGCAACATAGGACCACTCCATCACTGTAGGTTTCATAAAGGCGCACTGGATGTTCCATTCTTTTCCAGTGGGACGTTATTATTATAGGGAACTGATAGAGCTTATAGATAGACAATGCTGTTTATTCATATCCCATACGGATATGGTTTGTTTTGTTATAGCGTGGTGCGTAAAGTTTGTAAAAGAAAATCTACATTAGTCAGTGACTAACAAACCTGATGATACTTGGGAAAGCAGTAATATCGCTACATGGCCTGTTTGGTATTTAATGGAATTTATCCTGTTTATTATCATATTTCATGTTGCAGTGCACAACAAATAAAACTAATTTCACTTAAAAGAAAACGTATAAGAATAGATTTTGATCAGAATCAATGGGGACTGATCTCCACTGTGGGCATAAAGGATATCTCAACTGTGTTATAAGAAAATATGATGATTAACACAATTTTAAGACAATGCTAGAATTAAAAGAAACCTATTCAATGACATTTCTCTTCATGATGTATGTAATTAGTTTAAGACGATGGTGGAAGATTTGGTAATGTGGAATACGAAGTATTCAGGTACTTTAACCCAGGCTGCATAAAATGTCTAATTAACAGGTCAGGTATCCAATTTTGAGTCGTTCTGAAAAGCCGACTCTGGAACAGTCTTCCAATTAGCATTAGACTCGGTCACAACTTTTAAATCCCGTCTTAAAACCCACTTTTATAAAAAAATGGCTTTTCAATCAGCTGAATTATAGTCTTTTGTATGCTTGTGTGCTAATGTGTATATATGTGCATATGTAACTGTATGAATATGTATATGCTCGTTTCTTTATTTTCCCATTCTATTGTTTTTTATTTAATTATTTATGTTTTAGTGTATTCTGTTGTACATTATGTGAATTTCCTTGGAAAGCACTTTGTGCTTTGTGCTTGAAAAGTGCTCTACAAATAAACTTATTATTATTATATTATTATTTAAATGTTTTGAAATAAAAACAAGTGGAAAATTCTACCAATGACCTTAAGGTCACATCCTTTGACTTGTTTAAAAAAAATAAAGCATTTAAGACTTGAAAATTGAATGGCATGTTAAGACAGACTGCTGCTGAAATGGGTACATTTGGCCACGGACATTACCTGGAGGGAGGAGATCTATTAATAATAAAGGACAAACACAAGAGTCTGCGCTCATAGAATGGAAAAAAACATTTTCTAAAGTAAAAAAAAATCAAAATCAAAAACATGAACGATTCATAAATCTCATAACAGGGTGGAGAAAACTGCCAGCCAAGCGAGCATGGAGGCAGCTCCGTTGCGCACACTCTGCATCTCAGTGCGCTTTGGAGAGCTTTTGGTCACCTTTTTACGCGGATGAATTACCCACAATTGTCAACGCTTTGAGGCGCAGTAAAACACAGATATAGATGTTTTATACACCAGACAAACACCTAGGATGTTTTTAGTGAAATATATACTTATCTTTGTGGCACCAGTCAGCCATTTAAACTCCCTCCTTTTGGAGAGCCAGGATTAGAATTTACGCACCATAATATAATGTGTTACTGCCTTAACAACACAACCTGAGGACTTTAATCAACCTCGTTTGGCACACACTGCACGTGCAATAAAGTCCTATAAATCAATGAGCACATCAACTCCCTGGTAATAAATAAAAAGCCTTATTTGTCCTTATGTCTCGGTTGGCAAGGAGACCATGGTGTCCAAAAAAATGGCTGTCCTCTATGTAACCCTGGCTGATTATACACAGAGGATTATTGTCCTCTAACTCGTGGGTTAATGTATAATTTGGTGCCATATGGCATTTTTAAAATCTGAGCCTTTATTTTCGGTGGCACTTCGATCTGTGTGGACCCAACTAATGATATTCAATTAGTCATTAAACAGGCCAAAAGACGAGCCCTATGTGGGGTTTTCACATAGGCTAATATTTGCTCGTCAAATATTTCCCTTTGAAACGTTTACAACGCATTTTTATCTTGCTGGCTGCCCAAGGGAACATCTGTGAGGGTTATTTTAGCCTCCCTCTTCTTGGATAAACCAGATCCCCCCAATTGGCCCTCTCTCTTGCGCCCATATGCACGAGTCTATTTGTTCACGTTTTGAAAAGAAAATGTAATAAAAGAGAGACCGGGGTGATGGATTTATGATTTATCAAAAGCACTTTACCATATGGCAGAGGCAGATTTCCAAATGTTTGTTTTATGAAAGGAGACCTCCAGAGTTACCTTTTTAATCTGAGCCACTTAACCTGGGAAAGGATGCTCAAGTCACGTGACACACACAAATCCCCCAATAAAGAATGGGAAACAAACCATTGTTGATCATTATATTCTTAGAAATGATTTGGAAATTAGTGCCTTCATTTTAGTAGGATGAGCAGAAAGTTTAAGGACTGAATTATGTTGCATTAAAAAATTTGGTTTGTTTGAGACTGTAGGCAGCCACTGCGCAAAAAGGAAGCAGTCTGACTTCCCAAAACTTGAATATTACTCTGCTGATTCGCTGCTTACAGCACTACACAGACATTTTGAATCAAAATCACAATTTGTGAAGGATCCAAAAAGAGGAAATATTGTTTATGGTGCCTATACCAAAATGTGGTAAACTCTATTCAGGTGCAGTAAATTCACTTTTCTGGTACAGCAAAGCTACATCTAAATGTATGTAATATGGCACCAAAACAAGACGGTGCACATATATGATTTCTTGGTGATGTAATATCTTATTTAACATTGTTTATCAAGCACATGCAACTTCAGAAATCACATTTTTTTTATGATTCTTGTTTTATAATTTATATTTTACTTTATTACTAAATATTTGATGTGCTTAATAACTAGGCTCCAATTTAGACTTTCTTAATTTAAATAACAACTTGCTGGAGGACTCTTTGGAGGAATCTTCCTGAATCATGAATCTATCCACTTTCCTCTGCATAGTACATAAATCACACTGCTTTACTTTTTTTTTTTAACCCTGGAACTAATGAAAAGACAAGTGGAATGGAAACCAGAATATTGTTACATTTATATAAATTTATGTCAACTAACTTATGTAAAGACTTACTAACGTGAAGTCTACTTTAAGTCTATAATGCCCACATTCACGTCCAGGCAATATTGACATTTCAGGTTAACAGGCCACCACGTCATGTTGAGGTCTGCAGGCCTATAAAGGTCTGCTGCAGGGCGTCATTCTCCTCATTGTCAACCAGAGATACGAGGAGTTACCTGGACAATTTACTTTTGGACACTTCTGGAAACATTACGCATTTTGTTTGTTGTCATCAATTCCATCATCAAGGCTGCTGGGAGCAAGAGGAGATGTGTGGAACAAACGATCTGCCAAATAAAGGTAACTTTTTACTATTTTATCATTCTGCAGTTGTTAGGCTATAATTAGATTCTAAGACACCTATAATTATACCACTTGCTGAGACTCCAAATGTGAACTATATTAGGCCTAAATGTGATTTTGCTATTTATTTAAGCACTTTAAACCACTTATTCTAAAGACATATTTCGGGTGGTGGGTTGAAGCGGAGCACAAGTATAAATCACTTTAAAAAGCTATACAAAAAAGATATTTTTGGGAGATATATGGTTGAGGAAGAGTTGTGATAAGGGTTGCGTTAAGGGTTGGTTTATATCTACTTTTTAACTCCGAATGGATATGTGGGTTGTAAATAAACTTGGGATGCTGTTCATATATTTAATTTGGGATGTAAATAAATCTGGGATAGTTTATATATTATATTATATTATCATTCAATCATTCTTATGATGAGTTATTAGAGGAGAAGTGAGTAAGGGGTAGGGAAATATAAGTTTTACTTCTACCTACTCCTTTTCG
Source organism: Adelosebastes latens (assembly GCA_916700685.1). NCBI lineage: Eukaryota > Metazoa > Chordata > Actinopteri > Perciformes > Sebastidae > Adelosebastes > Adelosebastes latens. The sequence goes on from CAKAKR010066337.1 coordinate 86,402, forward strand.
GACTTCGGATGTTCGAAATAAAGTCTTTCATTCATTCATTCATAAACATGCTGTGTTCTGATAAAGGTGGTGGAAGTGTCAACCAGCTAGGAGGGATGTTCCTGAACGGCAGACCTCTTCCTGAGTCCAAGAGGAGGAAGATGATCGAGCTGGCCTCAGAGGGAGTCCGGCCGAGCCACATCTCCAGGATACTTCGGGTGCGTAAAACTCTTTTGGCACAAGTTGCGCAAATAACCACATTTTAGACTGGCGTATAAACGTCTTACTGTGTTAATATATTCACACGCACATGGTCAGTTTTAGTAAATAATAACATCACATTCAGAATTCAGAATATAAGAATGTGGAACCTCTCTGCGTATATTCTAGGTTTCCAACGGGTGCGTCAGTAAGATCCTGAGTCGCTTCAGGCGCACTGGACTCCTGCAGCCAAAGACCATCGGAGGGAGTCGACCTCGGCTTCTCACCCCGGGTGTCATCTCCACAATCATCCAGTGCAAACGGGAAAACCCAACCATCTTTGCTTGGGAAATTAGAAAACGTCTTGTAGCAGCAGCAGCAGCAGCAGCACAGATGTGCAAAGTCTCCAAAGTTCCCAGTGTAAGTACACTGTTAAGAATTTCCCAGTAAAATAACAGTAAAGAACTGGCAGCAGGGTTGCCTTTATGTTACTGTAAAATTAACATTATTATACTGTCGCTGAAATGTACAGCTTTGTACTGTTAATGAA
>CAKAKR010066338.1:0-31429 GCA_916700685.1 Adelosebastes latens
GAGGGTTAACATTTTTGTAGGCCTAACCAGATAAAAATCAGATATAAGTGAAATAAAAATCCAAGACAGCCAAACAAAGAGTGAAATGTTTAGGGAAGATATAACTTTATCTTCAGTCTTTTATAAAGCAAAGAGTTAAAAAATACTGGAAAGTATGTTTTATATTTACAATTTGAAGGCAGAATGAGTTTTAGTCACACATAATAAACTAAAATCAAACACTGATATTGAGAACACAAGAGCGGTTTATGTTTCCAGTTCAGAATATCCAGCCCGGTCGCACGAAAAAAGGCAAATGAATGACACGACAAGCGCAAGGCAAAAGCGTGCAATCAGACCGTCATTCTTGCTTTTAGCATGTCATTTGTACGCCAAGAAGTCTGTATGAGATTTAAATGCATCCGCGTAAATTACAGTTTTAAGATACAGGTTTAGCTAATTGTTAAGTAGCACAATTTAACCTGTAAAGGAACACTGAATATTAGTAGTATTGTATTGTGTGATGTATGTTTGCATGGTTGGTCATCTTACGGGTTAAATGTGGAGGACAGATAATATCTTGTCCCAAGTCTGGCTCCAAAAGATCCCATCCAAACTAACACTTAGCATGTAGCTAAGCACTTTGTGTAATGCTAAAATAGCCTACATGATGCAATTATTAACAAAATATAGATAGATTCAACTTTTTCAGGAGCACTCACTTCTTCATGCAGTGCTAAGAATTTTAGTTGTACCGTTCCCAATCGCCCACCACAGTTACCTCCTACAAAAATCATATTTAAATGTAAATATTATCTCCTACATAGAGTAAAACCACCAGACTTAGACGTGGATCATTTAAAACATGCACCTCAGAGGTAGCTTATTACAAATTCTCACTTCTTCAGGACTTTGGGAGGAGAAAGAAAGTGATTAACTAAGAAGAACTGCTTTTAGAATCACGCACACACACACACACACACACACACACGCACGCACACACACACACACACGCACACACGCTCCATTCCCACTAGAATCACAGCCTGAAATTAGAAGTGTCCTTTAAAGGTAATACGTTTTTTTTGTCCGACTCTCTTATCTCTCTCTACCACACAACTGTACCTTCTTTGTAGCAGCTGTGGCTTCAGTCTTCTCAGAAAGAAAGAGAGGAAAAAAACGAGAAAAAAAGACAGAAAAGTCACAAAATACACCGAAACTATAACGTCACAGACACAGAGTATGCTACGCAGCAGGTAAAAATAGTCTGAGGGTTTATTTTGGGTGGGTTTTTGTTTTATTGTCTGGTGGATTGGGTGATGGTGAGTGGGTGATTTTAATAAAAGCTTTAGGTTTATTGCCTCTGGTTTATTAGGATGCTACAAGACAAAGGGGAATCACCTGTACAAGTCTTATGTTTCACTGCTGTCTACTACGGTAGCCTACTGCTGCACACTGACTTCAGCCCAAACAGGGATTATTTGGAAGATAGTGATAAGATATTTAGCTAAGATATTTACACAAACTACACGGCTGGCTAAGGCTTATTTATGACCATATAAGGCTTGTGATATTTGCGTTTACTGATGCACACACTTAACCTGCAATGCAAGCATCATTGTTCATATACTTTGCTGGGTACTTTGTGTGCACCTGGAAGAATAAAAACAATATGGACTAGTCTCCAGACGACAGTAGAATCAGCCCTTGCCGACTTCGGATACACACAGTAGCCATAATGCTCATGCAAACCTGTAGTTAAATGCAATCAGTGCTCTAAGTGAATTTAATAACTTCTCCCACATCCATAATCTATAGTTTATGACGATTAACTGCACTGCAAAAATGGTGAAACTGCAATGCAAATAAAAAGTGAAAAATACACCCCCCGATTTTGTTGTAGCTTTAAAGGCCCTGACCCCCAATTTCCGGCCGTCGGTGAGCGTCCCTAGTTTTTGCCGTCGATTCAGCATGTTGAATCGGCGGCGGAGCCCGTCGGTGACAGAAATCGCTCCAATTGGCTGTTCAGCTTATGCGAATCAGTGCAGGAGAAGAGAATCGGAAGTGAGGAAAACAAGCCAACGACTTAAGTCATCTGATATTTTCACAACCACATGGCCATCTGGAAAGAAGCTAAGTGGTGAGTGAGAGTGGTGTTAAAATAGTCGGCAAACGCTGCTTTGTTTCATGTACGTATCATAACAACGGCTTGTATATCCGCTGCCCTCGATCTTCCTGTTTCCCTTTTTGAATGACGAATACAGACTACTGCCACCTGCTAGTGTGGAGAGTTATTTCATCTCACGCACGCGCAGAATGTACGTGGTAGTCGGCCGTTGGCTGTCGTCATTTCGGTGCGTTCAAGTGCAACTTTTTGGCCAAGACAAAAGCGACGTGAGGCGACGCAACTGTGGGCCTTCATCGGCGCTAGTTCTTTGATGTCGGTTTGGTGCGTCTGGGTCTTAAGATCCTCACATATCCCCAAAGAAGTCCCCAAATTTGGGATTCGCTCACGTTTTTGGCTACTAATCAGGTTTTGTATTCGAATATACTAAATTACAACAGAAAAGGACAAAGGAATCCAAAGAGAGTTCACATTTTCATTTTGTTTGGGGTCGCTGAGGTGCCCTAAACAGCTGCGTAGTCTGCTTATGCCTCTGGTTTTACAAGATTGCTTCTACTGTCTTACAAGTTCTACCTGCAGGATTAATGTTGTACAGCAGTTTGACTACAACACAGGGATGTCTATTGTACCACAGCTAACAGGCTAATAGTCTAAATTCAGGAGTTGCTTTTAAAGGGTGGATTAGAGGGAAAAGCTCTACAAAGGAAAAAGGGAGATGATTGTGACAAACAAACCTTGTTAACTTCCTCCTTTGACTAGTGAAAGAAAAACAAAAAACAAAAGAAAACATCAGACAACTGTCCTCTACAGTCGTGTTTTTCATGACCTGCATGAATACAAAATATGCTGAGGGGAATGATAAGACAACAATTTAAATGCAACAAAAACACAGAAACTAAATGGACTGAGCTCAAAGAAAACAAAGCTTCATCCTGGAGAAAAACTAAATCAATTGAATAAAGTGGTGCTGCCTCTGCCGACGGCCAAATCAAGTGTTTTGGCAAATGGGAATGATTCTTTGAACTGGATTCTGGGAAAAGTGCGAGTCAACAGGGGCAGCAGACACAGAGTGGGACTATTGACACAATCAGGACGCTTTATTGAGGAGTCATACTCATCCCAAGACCCATAAACACTCACAAGCACACACAAAAATGGTCAAACTTGGAACCTAAATTTGCATCTCATTTGCTAGCCCGGTCGCACGAAAAAGGCGCATGAATTACATGATAATGGACAAGGCAAAAGTGTGCAATAACAACGCCATTTGCACGTCATGTAATGACGTAGAATAAAAAGTGAGAAAGACCGCTCAATGCCCAGGAGAGATTGTTGTTTTGTGTTGTAAGTTACATTAGTGACGTTTGTCACGTGTTTTTCATTGTGCTGTTACGTTGTTTCTGTACATATTTTACGTACTTATTTTAAGCCCAACCTTGACATTTTTCCTAAACCTAACTAAGTGGTTTTGTCGCCCCCTGCTGGTACTGCACCTTAATACAAGCGTGATACTCAACTTTTGCTGCGGATGGGTTTACATGGCAGTTAATGCACAGCCTAGTGTGTCTTATACTGGTGCTGAAAGGTGCCTTGATCGGCAGTATCACACTCTGATGGCCGTGACAAAGCCTGGGAATGAGAACGGGCTGGTCTATCGATCTCCTCCGCTCTGTTTCAGTATTACGGACAGCGCCATAAGTGTCAAATTGCATCGCAGCAGTCAGCGGGAGTGGGTGACGATGACCAATATCATTTGGCTCGTTTGAAGTATACGTTTTTTAAGAAAGAAACAGATATCATTTAGGTTTTTATTCATAAAAATATTACATCAGACTCCAAAAGTTACCTGGGCTGCGGCCCCCCTGGGCTCCCTGCTTCCACGGTCTATGGCTCAAGCTATGTTCACACTACAAGCGTCAAAAGCAACAAGACGGACAGCGTGGCCAGCTACATTGTCTGTGAGTCGCTGTTGCTCAAATAGTCATTGACGTAGCTGTATATGTCGTTAATATCAATGGGAACTGGCTAACGGCATTTTTAAGATGGAACGGAACAGAATGAAACAAAATCATATGATTGGTTGCATCGTTGGAGCACTGAAAAAGGTTGAGACGAGCTCAACTTTATTTGGAGCGCATCACAAATCAAGTGTTGGGTGTCACTTTGTAGCTTCATGTCACCGGCTTCTATTGAAAATGAATAGTAGAACGTTGCTGTGTCTCTCATAGTGTGAATACAGCATTAGGCTTTACAGTTTTGCAGCTGTGCAAGGTCACTTTCTACATATTTTGTTAACTTACAGTATCAGAACATTTTCTTACTGCTTCTTAGCTCCTTAATGTTCTTTTTGAGCTTCTATGTTTGACGGTGTTTTCAACAATTAGTCCGTACATGCAAAGTGATCATTAGGCCTTTAGTTGAAGCGGGCAGCACATCAAACATGAGGACGAACTTGAGAAAGACGCATATTGTAGGAGCCATTATTAGAGCTGCCACTGAAGCTTTGACAAACCCCTACTTGTACTCGTCTGCACCGGTTGATCACAAGATAAAGTGAGGACGATTATTTCGAGCACCCACCTGTTTGCTCTTAGTCTCCTCCTTTGGGCCAAAGAAAGGAAAAAGGACATGTTTGAAAAGAAAGCCGACACCGTTAATGTCTCTTTTATCTCACAAACAAAATCTTTCTATTAAACTAGCTTTTTAAAGAGATGATGGATAGTGAAGTGTAAATAAATGAGTGCATTCAAAATGACTACAAAGACCAGAGGTTCAGGGGATATTAAAGGAGAGTGAGAGCCGATCTGAATAGATTTAGAGAAAATGAATAGACATTAGAGAAGCTGAAGCCTTGGATCAGAAAGAGGAGGTGAAGGACAGAGCGACTACAAAACAACCAACCTGCTTCTCTTTGTCTTTCTTCTCAGCCTGCAGAGACACACATTTGTGTGAGTGAGCAACGCTTACATGCTAAAAGCAACAGTATAAAGACACATTCATTCACACGCTTACATCATAACAGACGCACTATTATGAGGTTCACCTTCCCCGTTAGCCTTTAGTCCCTGCAGACAGTGACTCACATATTAATAAAGCTTGTTGTGGCCTTCAGGTGAGACCCCTCTTAGGTCCAGTTTTGCTGATTCTCAGGTTTTATATCCAGCTCGGAGGCTCACGTCCCCCTCTGAGAGGTGATAAAGACTTAACTAAAAACAAGCCTTGATATTTTAAGAGTACAAGTTGTTTTTCTGACAGCGTTATGCATGAAGCACGTACAGGATTTAGACCTTCAGATAAACATTATCAGACCACTTTGAACACGGATCATTAGGATTGTTAACACCAGACACGCTGGTAGCCGACCCCCTGGGACTTTAATACGATCTCCTTCCAATCACCAAATCATTTCACTAATGAGCTGCTCCTTTCTGTGCCTGAAGGTGTGGTAATGTGAAAATAGTTGAAAGGAAAACTTACTCTTGTTCACATAATGGCTCATAATACTGTATGTCCATCCCTCACTTTAACTAACTTAATGCTATTTCTCAGTCAGACTATACTGGTCGTTTCAGGTCCAGCAGTAACTACTTTGGAGCAATTATTAAGGGCACTTTTTAACTGCGTTTTTCTGTAATTTTTCTTTTGTTCGCCCAATTTTTTTGAACAGCCAGTACCTCTCACAATGGGATCCTTGTCATTATTAACTCTAACTGCCTTCCTGAGGAGGGAGCACACAAGCTCCGGCCTCCTACAGTTTTGTAATGGCATTTAACTCCGGTTCATACACATCCTACAACATTTTGGCTCACATCCTGCGCAAAGTGTCAGCCCTATTTTTTTGTTTTCTTATTAAAAAAATGCCACCCAAAGTTTTGTCTTAGTTTTATCAGGTTAAAATGAAGGTAAATTGTTTTGGTTAAACCTGCAGTAATAAGTGATTTTGTTTTTCGCCCTTGGTATCAGCTGCAACATGCTGTGACTGCTGTGAACTATAGCCGTGTTTCCATCCGAACTTTTGAAATGTTGCAAAAAAAGAAATGCGAACTAGGCGCGTTTCCATCAACTGGTTTGGACCAAATAAATTTGGCTTGTTGTCTACAGTGTAGTTTGGTCATAAGTTGGAGCTATAGGCTGTGCAAGGCTGTGATCCGCCAGTAAACAGAGAAGAAGAAAAAGTAGAGGTTGCGAAACGGAAACAAAACAAGTAGGCTTGGCCCTCTAACATCTAACCATCTACGAGAGAATAATGGAGAGAGGTCTTCAGGAATTGTTTCAATTGTTCTTTCGTGTCAGCTAATATTGGTCATGTTTCATGCTGTTTGGAGACGAAGACAATATAAATATATATCCGAGAAGACGCCGACAGCAGAAACAGCTGATCAGTCAACGTGAGTTAAATGTTCACTACGTCAGAATTTATTCGGCAAAGGCGTTTCCATCCATTTAGTGCATCAACTCTTTTTCGACAAAGGCAAAAACCACCACAAGCGAGTGTAAAAACTTTTTTTTGCAATTGAGGAAGTTTTATCGATTTTTATTTTTGTTTCCATACAGCTTTTCTAATGCGATTCTTCAAAATGCGCATAAAAATATGTGAATGGAAACACGTCTATTGACATATCATCACCTTTTTAGTTAATATAGGGAACTGGATACTACACATCCAGCAGTAACGGAGCAACATTATCATTCATTTGGAGTCTTGTTTGTGTCCACCTGATGAAGTCTAATATTTACTCTCTTTTAGCTCTGCTTTTGGTCTCCACCAACTCCTGAGGGAAATATCTGTCTCTTAAGCTGCTCAATGCTCCACTATGTTCACCAGCTAGTCTCTAACTGTGTCTGTCTGCTGTACAGTTTTGGGTCGGACAGTTAAACAACGAGCTGAAGCTCACTATAGAGCTGCAGATTCAGGTGATAATTCTCTGTAGGTTCATCACTATGAGCCCCATTCACATTGTTTTCACGTTATTTGATATATTGTTATTATAAAAACATCTATTATAGCAGCCTTATGGTTAGGTTTAAGTGTCTTTTAGCTAATTTACTGAAAGAAGTGTGCACATGGTATGCAATTTTTGTATATATATATATCGATAAAAATGGTATTTTTATATAAGTAATACGAAATTTTCCCACACGATCAGGCTCGACAACCACACACACACAGACACACACATCTCTGAATGCTTAAAAGAATATGACTAGTTTGCACACATACAGTTTAGTTGCAAACACACCTTTTCCTTCTTGGACTCAGACTAGGATGAAAATAGAAAAGAAAAAGACAAATGACATAAATGTTAATAAAACTAAAAAGAAACATTGAATATTAAAAGCTACATGAGGGGTCTATGGCTGATGGCTCACCTTTTCCTTATCAAGCTTTCGGACAAATAAAAGAATGAAACAAAGACGTTAAAGACAGAAAACAAAAAATAGAAGACATGGAGAAGACATGACGTTAATGGTGATGACGGAAAGGAAATGTGAGAACATGAACAGAGACAGTGTAGACGCTCAAACACACACAATCTTAGACACCGTCTCACACGAGAACAGCGCCGTGAATGGAGGATCTAGTCAACCACATGTGAGGGTTTCAGTCAGCTCTGAGATGACAGCCGGCAGGAGGAGAGAAGTTAGTTATGGAAATGTTGGAGGAAGCTATTTTAACGAAAGCAAACCTTCTCCTGCTCCTCCTCACTGTCATCATAGTCTGAGGACTCGTCCTACAGGAGGACAGATGGCAAACGACTTACTCTAGGCACAAACTGAAACATCTACTTCCAGTAAAAAGTTACATAACCAACAGAACTCTAGTTTATTAAGAGTATCTAAGTTTTTCTCTTTCTTGTCTTCATGTTTTTTGCGAGAGGATTTTCTTTTTAGTACCGAAAGTTTAAAATATCTCAAGCTTTTGATCCCGACTTCAACCAGAGAAACAGCAGGCGTCATGTAGCACGCAGCACTTCCCTGAAGCATCTCTTTAGTGCTGCTAGCTGAAAATAGAGACGTCTGGTGGAAACAAGCATTTAATGTTACAGCAAGATGCTGATGTGCATCATCATCAGGTGACAAACTGACTGGACTTTGTCCATTAGAGGACAGGGATTTAGTTTACCAGTGACAGAACCCAGGGACCTACTTATCTTCAAGTCAGAGCGAATACAACATCCACAGTTTCACATGTGATGTCGCTGTAATAAATCATCTTAATATTCTTCCAATATTCTACACAAGATCAGTAATTAAAGCTGCACCAGGCAATATTTTTATACAATACTATACACGTCTTATCAGTGCAAAACACAAAATGAATCACCCCACAAACAAACATATCCTCATACAACGGTTCGTATAATATCCTACGAAAAGCTATTCCTCATTTTTTGTGTGTTTTCCTACAAATGTCTCTTCATACAGTCTTTTCAGAATTAACTTTTGTCTTCACAGGAAACAATTTGGTTAAGGAATAGATTGTGGTTTGGGTTAAAATAACTATGGAAGTGGCGTTACTTAAGTATGGAAGTTACGGGACAAATATGTTGACTTCTGGTGTTTTTTTGACCCCCCATTCACCCCGACTTCCTCCCTATGTGGTGTTTGTCGTTATATTTCCTGGATACCTAAATATGAAAACATTTTGTGGGATATATATATGAATTACAGTGTATTACTTTTCGTAGTTATAGCTAAAAAAGGTGTATAAGAACAACCTGAAAAAACTTACACTAGATTCAACTTATATTCCCAAATTAAATTAATATAAGTTGAATATGGTCACTGGTTGGATAAATTATCGGCCTAAAGGAAGCGACAAGTTAAAGCTTCAAAAAGTTTGATTGACCAAAATAAATTTGATTCTTTTCTATTTTTGGTGTCAGATCGGCTGAGTTGGTAAACATGAGTGCAGGAATTGGTCTTCTAACTTCTGTTCTACTTGATACTGACTGTGTAGTTGAGGTTCGCAGTTTAATATTCTAATAAGATTCGATTTCATTCAGGTAAAAACAGAACATAAACATACGCAGGTGAGTCTAGTTCACAAATACAGCACAACACACAAAACACAAAGTCCCGGTTGCACAAAGGCCTGATTTCAAGTGTGTTAACAAACATCACATCACTTCTAGTCTCTGGGCCTGAACCAACCAACCTTGTTCTCCTTCTCTTTGTTGTCAACCTAAAGGCGGACGGGACAAGTCAGGACAGGAGAGGACAGGGCAGATAGAAAAGGACAGGATAGGACAAGCAGGACAGAATTAGCAATCGTGCCTTTAGCAAAAAAAAAAAAATTAAATCCAACATATTTCACAACAAGAGCTCAGCTTTAAATCAAAATCACTTGACAATCAGAGAGAATCAAAAGGCCACAAATGTGACGTAAAACCCGCCGTCAACAGCTGTATGATTGAAGCAACGCATGAGAGCAAGAAACATTTAAAAGAGACAGAAACACTCTGAGGAAACAAACAAGACTAAACCCTAAAACAAACTATGTACCTTGTGGGAACCTGCTTTTTGTCCTCATATAGGAGCTGAGACCCACAATGTGACTGTGAACAAGTTTATCCTCACAGCCTCATTAATACACAGCACACCCTCTCTCTAACCTTTGCACTGGTGAGGACCTTCATTAAGATAATGCTTTCCCTAACCTCTAACCCTAACCATTGCAACCTCGACCTTCAACCTCCTGAAACCCTAAAGGAATACTCCACCCCCAAAATGACCATTTGTATACCAATTACTCACCCGGTGTTACCTTGAATTCTTGAAGAAAACTCTCACGCCTTCATGGTGAACGGAGGTTTTTAGCAAAGATGCGTGTGTTTGGGAAGTAGTGAGCATACAACTGGATAAATGAGACTTGAATTAAACTGCACCAGTTGTGTGACAGTTTGTAAACAGATGTTTTGATAGAGTTTTGCTGTTGATAAACGCGGCCCCCACATAATTGATATACAAATGGTCATTTTGGGGGTGAAGTATTCCTTTAAAAACAGCCCGTTGTCGAGGCAAAGACCAGACAAAATGTTCTTACTTTCCAAAAAAAGTATTCACCGTCAAGTCTAGAATTGGATCTACCGTAGCCAGAAGCACAATACCAGAGCACACATACCAGTATTTAATTACCCAAATAATGCCAGCCAAGCTAAGCCTAAGCCATGCTGCATATTCACCCTTACCTTCACTCATTCATTATCTAAAATAAACCTAAAAATCCGCCCCGTAGACCAACTTATAAAAACACTGAGGGCCCTATCTTACACCCGGCGCAAAGCGGCGCGCAGTGCAACTGTCATTTCAGACCAACGTAGTTGTCATTTTCACGTCCACGTTGTGAAAGTGGCAAATGTACTTGCGCCCATCAGTGCACCCATGGGCGTGTTGGTCTTAAAATGAGGTGTGGTCAGGTTCCTTGTTGGTGCACTGCTGTCTCGAGGCAGCAGAAAGCGATGGCACCATTGACCAACAAAATCCTGGTCTAAAGTCTGGCGCAGTATTCAGATAGTAAGATGCACCTACATATGCGGGTTCACAGGGTTCTTCTAATGTTAATTAAGAATCTTGAGGTTCCTCTTTAATAAACAGCTCCTTTATGAAGGAAGTCTTTAAGGAATATTACATAAAAAAAATAAATAAAGAGTCCATTCAAGAAACTAGAGATAATTTCACATTTCCGGGGCCAACAAGTCAAGTTGCAGTTTACATCCATGTCTAATGTCTAAAAAGTCATCACTTCATCATTTTATCCTGTTAGACATCTGTGTGAAATTGTCATAATTAGCATATGAATTCTTCAGTTATGGCCAAAACATGTATTGTGAGGTCACAGTGACCTTTGACCACTCAGTCCAAGTGGACGTTTGTGCCAAATTTGAAGAAATTCACTCGAGCCGTTCCTGAGATATCACGTTCACGAGAATGGAACGAACGTACAGACGTATACGTATGTACGTACAGACAAACCGGAAAACATGATGCTTCCGGCAACAGCTATTGCCAGCGCAGAGACATAAAAAGTCCTTATAGAGAGGAAAACATATTTTCAGACACGCTTAAACACTTGCTTACACTTCACTGCTTTCAGACCAGTTTTTATACACATAATATCAGACACAAAACATCCTCTCCTGCAAAGAACTCAACTATAACGAAGCAGCAGCACATTTAACAGTATGGGTATCTTCTCTCTAACATCCCATTAAACATCTGCTAAGATCCCAGTAAGTTTCTCCATTAACCAGCGCAGTCGAGACTCGACTCCTCCTCCTCCTCCTCCTCTCTGACTCCCCACCGTCAGATGACAATCTGAGACATCTCAAGAAGCCATTAAGTGGCGGCTAAATACAACATTTTTACACACTATCAAATTCAATTGTCTGGCAGCCCACTGTCGAGTCTATTAAGCGCTCAGTGGAGGAGGGAGGCTGTAAACGTGTTAAGAGCTTTGCTAGAGTGTGGTAGCCGAGGCTTTATGGATGTTTGGGCGTCGGGGATATGGAGGGATTCATCAGCTGAGCTCAGGGAGAAGCAGCTGGGGAGTTCAAAGGGATAATAGGCGCTTGATAATATAGGCAAAACTCATTTAAAGATGTATTTAAAATCTTTCCTGTGATCTTGGACAGTTCGACATTTAAATCAAAACTTGATGACAGTTGTGTGCTTGTTTCCAGGCCGTTGTCAATCAAATAATCAAACCACAAATGGCCATAAAGAAGCAGATTAGCTGAGTTTTTGAGTGTTAATCTCTGGAGTGTTTTCTTTTCTGATCTTCAATTTTGATTTTATTCTTATTTAGTCATCAATATTTAATGTTATTGAGAAATAGTTAAGATATAAAACCGCGTTTTCAGGAGCTTTAAATCAAAATAAAAGCTGTATTTCTATTCCATATCATCGTTAAGTCTTGCTTTTAAAGTTTCTGCACCCTCGTCTTGGTGTGAGCTACAGAGTCATCTTAAACTAGTGTATTTTATAAACATGCAAGATTATAAAAACAGGATTAAGGAGTATTTGACCACTGAATGTCATGTTACTGAACACTGCTAATTCAGTGTTTGATGTAATTTCCAGTTTGTTTTAAGTCTGTTCTTTTATGTGAAACTTTTTATGCTGCCGTCTTGGCTCTTCAAAAATGAGATTTTAAATCTAAATGGGAACATCCTGGTAAAATAAAGGTTAACAAAATAATAATAATCTACATTTATTGTTGTGAGGACGTTTATAAAGACATAGCCACAGTAAGACTCAACATAATTGTCAGATTATGCTGCTATCTACTCAAATAATCAATATTCACAAAATCAGACACTAATATGCGATAATGACACATTCAGTTGTGAATTTCTGCTCGCCACAAGTCCAAACTAACTTCAAATGACAATATTTTTTATTACAAATACCCTATAAATACAGCTGCCAACTGTAGAGGTTCAGTGATGTTTACTCTACTTATTAACCAGCAATAAAAACCAGTCAAATTCAGAATTTAAAGAGATGAATACATATTAAAAATGTGTGAAATCTCCAGTTCTCAGCGTCCGAACATCTATTGAGATTGACGTGATATAAAATGTCCAAGATCTCAGGAAAATTTACAGAACTTTTTTTTATGGATGATTTTTGCGTTGATTGACTGTTTTTCCTTCTTTAATTCTCTCTTACCTCAGATCCCTCTGAGTCTGAGCAGCCAGACTGCAGTCGAAATGAAAAAAAACAAACAAAAAACAATTAGAAAAGAAGGTGAGATGAGACGAAAAGAATTAGGAAAAAAAGATATAAAGGACATTTAAGGAAATTATATGTTTTTTTTTTTTGCTGATGCAGCCTACCCACCATGTCATCCTCTCCTTCATTGTCAGTGACAGCCTGGTGGAGATGGTATGAAAATGAAAAAAATATATAAAATGTAGGACAAAGAAAATGTGATTATATAAAGAAAAAGAAGAAATAGACAGTCTTGTTGCTTCGCTAAGGTGCTGTAAGGACACAGCTAGTGTCATTCTCAGATTAAACCGGTGTCCACTAAAACTAAATGTGACACTAATTTATGATAATGATAATACTGCTTTTGAATTTCCGCTAGCCGCAAGCTCAAACTAAGTTCAATGACAGTCTAAAAACACCCTAAAAGCTGAGCAATGTGAATCACCATTATAATATATAGCCAAAAGTATGTGGACACCCCTGTCCACATATTGTGTATTTTTGTTTTGGACTATAGGTCTCTTAGTTACAGTACAATAAAGACGAAATGTTAATGTGACAGCATACGATCATATTTAAACAATCATGTGTTTCATGTTTTTTCCTGTTTCAACACGACGAAGCCCCCCCCGTGCACAAAAGACAAACGCACAAATTCATTCATTCTGTCGTCCATCAAAATATTAAACAGTAGGTCTTGTATTATATGATATGATTTTATTGAGAACTAATATATTGTAAATTGATTATTTATTATCTGGTATGATTATACCTGGTCTATTGTCTTTTATTACCTTTTATTATTTTAAAGAAGTACTGTCTCACACTCAACATGTGAATTTAAGCACGTTCATGTATCAGTGAATGTATGATCCATGTTTTATGCGTGTATGTACATTGTGACTTTGGTATGTTGTGTGATGCAGCGGCCCAGAGCCCAAGACAAATTTCCCTGTGAGACAACAAAGTATAGGTTATCTTAAAACCAGCTTCGTAAAGAAATGGTTTTCTCAGTTTGGTGTGGAAGAACTTGACCGGTCTGGACAAAGTCCTGACCTCAACCCCGTCCAACACCTTTGGGGATGAACCGGATTGCCGACTGTGATGTTGTGTCGGACCTCACTAATGCTGTTGTTGTGGCTGAATGGGAGCTGAAACCCAGCAGCCTGGTTAAAAAAATCTTGTGGAAAGCTTTCCCAGTAGAGTGGAGGTTGTTATAGCAGCAGATTAACACCCACATTTTGGAATTACATATTTGACATTTGGGTGTCGACACACCTTTGGCTAGTCATTGTACTTGCTACTTAAAAAGATCGTAAAGATGAATTTCTTTAGATTTCAGAAACTCCTAAACTAACAAATATTTCCCCCTGACGTAGCAGGAGAAGCACAGGTGTACCCAATAACATGAACAATGACAGCCAGCCAGCATGCACAATGGGGCACATATGGAAGACAGCTATGATTGATCTTATTATGTACACCTGTGTCTGTGTGTGACAAGTCGAACCAGTTTAAACAACTACAAAGTCCAAACTGAACTATGAGGTTTGAGGCTGTAACAGAGCGACAGGTTGACCCACCTCCTCATCCACCTCCTCGGGTTCCTCCTCGTTCTCAAGCTTTGGGATAGAAGCAGCACCGTGGTGAAAAGAACAGTATTATAGGGGGAGAGGAAGTTTATTTCTGGGAGTAAAAACTGGGAGTTTACAAAGGAAGAGGAGGAGGAGGAGGAGGAGGAAGAGTTGATGTCTTGTTTAATTGGGATCAAACTAAAAACAGACACGTACACTCTACTCTGGGTAACAAGAGGTTCAGGGCGGGTTGTTACTCTAATGAACTTGTTTATTTTGGATGTTTGTGTTCCAGGAGCAACGGGGGAAAGGGGAGCGAGGGCAAGAAAAAACAAAGCGAGACATACCATCTCCTCCTCAGCAGTTAACTGGAGACAGAAAGACACATCTCACCTTACTTAAATTAAATTGCAGCGTATGTATGCACATGCACACACCTGCTGCACCTTTTGCACCTTCATCTGCAAACAAATGACTAAAACAATCTATTATTCTAGAGCTTCCTCCACTATTATTATTACAAAAATATATCAGCATGGTTACTTTAAATTCAAGCAATGCTGAATAGTCAAGTGAACGTCGCAGGAGAAATATAAAAGAGGGGGAATTTATCACTGAAGATGAATATATACTGCAGATTTATTCCCACACAAATTATAATGTTTTCAACTGTTTCCAAGGTTTCCACATTTACACAAAACACTCCTCTTCTTTTTCCAAGTTTCATCTTATTAAAAGCTGAAACAATTACAGGTTTGCAAGATTCCTGCATGCATATGACTCTGCTACTTCTCCTGGTAGCGACTGATGAACCCAAATACATATAAAATGCTTCCATTACAGTAATGAGGTCACACCTGGAGGACGGTGAGTTGACCCAAATAGATTTGTCTATGTGCTGGAACGTACGAGTACCAACAGGACTCCAGTTGTTCCAGCAGCATTTCAAGAAAAAGCCTAGAGTGTTTTTCACAAGTTTTTTCCATTTTCGAAACTCTCCCGCTGTGTGTAACACCAGAGTTTGTCTATCACATCACACTTTCCCCAAAAATCTGATGGGGAAAGCCATTTTAAAACACCTTGTTGATGAAGAATGTTACAGTGAAAGCTGGCAGATTCCAGTCGTGTACTTTAAAGACGAGCTGCAAGTTTTCATTTCGATATTTTGACCTTTAACCAAGAGAGAAAGACCTTATCAGTGGCTGCAGGTTGAAATGAAAAACTCTCAGGTCGTCGATTAAAAACTGCCGGTGCGGGACAGGTGTTAAAGGTGTGTGTTTTCATCTGTTGCTGCTCACCTGTTTTGCTCCCATCGACTCGAACATCTTCTCCAACAGGACCCTCATCTGCTGGATGTTGTTCATCAGCACACAGGGCTGGAGGATGATGGATGAGGGAGACAACAGGTGGTGAAGAAAAAAAGGAGGGGGACAAAAAGTCAAGATAAAAGAGCAAATGAATGAAAGTCAGGAAAAAGGTCGATGACAGGAAGATGGAAGAAGCAAAGAAAGAGAAAACAACAGAGATGGAAGTTAAAGAGTTACAGAAATGGGCAGCAGCAACTAAAATATTAATCCACTCCACAGAGAGTGTACTAGCTTTCAAAGTGCTTGGTCTCCCTCCAAATGGGAGATGAGCTGAGAGTGTGGTGGCAGAGTGGCGACGCAGCAGTACTCACTATCTTCTCCTTCTCACAGTAGGAGGGGAAGCTCTTGGCCAGCAGGGCACAGTACTGCAGCAGCACTTTGGTGATCGTCTGTGGAAACAAGATAACACACACTTAGGACATGTTTACTCTTGGACCTCCTGAACGCCCGTATTTACTCCTCTAGTTTGAGTTGTTTGGTCAGGTGAGAGCGCTGCTGTTTGAAATCAAATATTCACACTGTGACGGCTGAAAATGTGTGTCTCTCTGTCTTCTACTAAAAGAGCTGCAGGCACTTTGTTGGTAGTGAAGATTTCCTGAAATCAAAAGGTTTGTTACGTCTTTTGGGAAATTTTCAAATCAGAACAAGTCTTCATATGCAAATTGTGATTGACCGTTAAAATGCAGTGGTGGAAAGTAAGTAGGTCAGCCCTGTCTCCTAAAAATGATGTTCCCATAGAACAAAATTGCATTATCAATTACATATCGGGGGAAACGTACTTTCTCTTGGATTACGATTGTTATTGACATCACAAATATGCTTCTAATCATAGTCTGCAGACGTCCACATAGGGATGAGGTTGCCATGAATGGGTGTTTCAACACAGGACTTTCACCCAGGACACCTCTGTTTGTGTCAAGTCAAGTTCATTTTAATTGTGTAGCCCAAAATCACAAATCACAAATTTGCCTCAGGGGGCTTTACAATCTGTACAGGATACGACACTCTCTGTCCTTTACAGTACGAACCTCTCATCGGATAAGGAAAAACGTAACCAAAAAACCCTTTTAACAGGGAAAAAGATGGAAGAAACCTCAGGAAGAGCAACAGAGGAGGGATCCCCCTTCCAGGATGGACAGACGTGCAACAGATGTTGTATTTACAGGGTAACAACATAATGAACTTCAATCAACTTTGTTGACTTAACGGCCACAGGTGTCGCTGTTAACAAGCAATTTCTGATTCTTCCATAGAGTCCCTTTAAAATGACATGATATTTAAATATTATGTTTTCCTTTCCTGTCTTTGTAATGCACAGGCCTAATAATTCAATATGTAAGGTGTGTCTGACTCTTTCTCATTTATTACTGTTCAGGAATTTAAACTTAGCAAACTAGCAGAACGAATAAAACAAATGAGTCTTTTTATGTGAGCAGCCAAGTCCACTATGTTTATCCAGAGTTACACAGGATGAAAGTGGATTTGTTGGGAGTGACAGAGTGACTAGTTGGTACCGCTGTAATCCTGCCTGATTACAGAAAGCACCAAGCAGCATTAAGTGTTTGTTGATCTGGCAACATATCTTAGGTGTTATGTGCTGATTTTTGTTTTCGCAACGACCCTCCTGCCAATCAAAGACTGTAGGCGGCACTCAAGGGACATCTTTTTCCTCTTGGATCTCTTGATGAGCAGTTCCTCCAGGCACCGTCTCCTTACTTTGTTCAGCCATGTTGGCTAATAGCTCTACACGCAACAAGCCAATTCTGTTTCTATCTATATCTATTTAAACAAAGCGCTGTTTTCATTGCCAGGAGGATAAAACTCATATTTTTTTTCCAAACTGTGCATCATCCAAAACCATGGCTCATGACTGTTATTCGAAGTGTCTGATGAAGCCTCGTTGTGAAATCTGGTGAGGTGACGTGTTGCCGGAAGACAACGGTGGAATAGTGGAATACATCCACGGTGGAAACGTGAGTGTTTGTTGTGTTTGTTTAGTACAGAAAGCGTAGCTTAGTGTTATCTAAAAGATTTCCACTGTCATGGCTGAATATTTAGATGGTTTCCACAATGTGGATGAATTTGATGGCCGCACGTATTTATTATGTCAGAGTATAGAGAGGTGAAGTCCCTCCCCTTCCGGTGGACCGCCATTGGACCTTATGTCAGAAAAAATATGTATGTATCAACGATGAGGGACAAATAATTTTTTGATCCCGTTTGAATTGCTTGTTGAATTGTTTGTCAATTTAAAAGATAACTTTGCAAGTCAGGAAAGTTGCAGTTTCTTGTAAGACTGTAAAAATACTTAATTAGAAAGACGACACACCCAAAAGTCGTGTAAGTGACGTCTCTTTCTCTGAAGCTATGATGTCTTTGTGTTTCCTACTGGAATGAACTCACACCAGCAACGGGTCTGATCGTTCTTTCTCTTACCGGTTGATAAAAAGACCAGGAGTCGCTTTATAAAACACGTCAGGTAAGATAACGTTTCATTTGTGCGTGGAACACAGCTAAGTTAGCTAACTAGCTAGTGGTGGTGACGTATATTGTGCGAGACGAGAGATGTAGTTCACTGAAGTCCACAAAATGAAATGATACGACGACAAACTGAGACTTTCTTGACTTGAGAAATTATCTTTTAAATTGTCAAACATCATAGTGTGTTTCATGGCACAATTCAAACAGGATCAAAAAAATATTTGTCTGTCTCCGTTGACTACCGTTAATTTTTTTTTCTGAAATAAGGTCCCATAATGGTCCACCGGAAGGGGCGGGACTTCGCCTCTCTATACAGATATTCAGATTTCACAACGAGACTTCTCCTTGAGCGGGACTTGGACACAATAACAAACAGACCGGATTAAGAGAAAGGTAAGAAAACCATTTCATTCCTCTGTAGGGTCCTTTCCATAAAGTTGTCAGACACTTATAATAACAATCTGAGCCAGCCGGTGGCAAAAACAAACACTTTTAGTGGACGTTACGTTACACTGACGCTGCTCACTCGCCCTCGCAGCTCGTTACAGAGTTATCCATCAATACTGGATCAATTTTAAAAATTGTTGTCCCCATTAGTCACCACAAAAACATGGGAAAGTTGGGTCCAGGTTGAAAAATACCGAAGTTACCCTTTACGGATACAAAAGATGCCTTTTGGTGAGAAACAATGAATGTCATGTTTGTTTACAACGGACTCCAGGTTACTTTTAAATCACTCAGCGAGTTAATTTTTCGGTAACTTGGGGACAGGAAATGACAAAAAGTGTCCCCGTGACCACACAGCGTCTGGAGCTCGCTGTGAGAGATTTCCCTACTTTCCGCTGAGTCAGCCAGATGGCCGTCTTACACATGCATTAAACATTACTGCATCACTTAGTACGGTTTCCTCCCGTTGTACGACTCTGTCTCTCCCTTTATTCCTTTTCTTCTGCAGCTGTCTGTCTTTTACTGTCAACTCATACTTTTTCCAAAATTAACTATAACTCTGCTGGCCTGCAGGCAGAGGAGCAAGAGAGGATAAGAATAAGGAATTATAGGGTGGCAAAGAGAGAAGCTATGGAAAGGAGATAGACGTAAAGGCAGATATAAATGGAAAAGTATCTGAAGGCAAAGAAAAGACAAGTTGGAGAGTTCATGGAGGTACAAGATGGTAGAAGAGTAGATGAAAAACAAACTGAAGCTAAGACGTGGAGGAGATGAAAAGGTAGAGAGAGCCATTAACATGAGTGGAGTGGCAGAAAATGAAAAGGGAGTCAAGGGTTGGGGACAGAGAGATGGACAGCTCAGAGTGATGGCTTACATTAGCTATTCTTTATTTAATGAGTCCCATATTGATCCAGCCATCACACCACACACACACACACAGAAATATATGCGCGCACCACTCTTCTGCAGAGAGAGGTTTGTTAGATTTAATGGCTATGCCTAAAAGCTACTGCCTTGAATTAAATTTCAAGAAAGAAATATGACATCAAAGGTTCAATAACAAAACGCAGCACGCTGTATACACTCTGCAAACAAACACATGAAACTCATCAGCCAATGTCTCAAAGGAACAAAAGAATCAAGAGTAAAAAAGAGTCAAATAAAGGAGAAGTACGTCAGTAAAGCTCTTGAGATGACTCACAATTTTAAACTGCACTGCTGGGTACAACTTGCCCTCTGTCGATGTTCGTGTGAGCTTTTGCACCCATATGATGTGAAGCGTATATTCTATGTAGCAATGCTAGGGGACACAACTTAGTTTGACCAACAGTCTAAAGCCCAAAGATATTCAATTTACTATAATGAAACACAAGGAAAAGCAGCAAATTTGAGAAGCTGGAACATGCAAATATTTGGCATTTTTGCTTGAAAAATTACTTATTTAAATGAATCGATTAATGGTTTCAGCTCCAGCTCTGTGGATTACAGGGACACTGTTTCCATTCATGTCCGCTGTATTGAGGTGGAGGCAGAAAAGACAGACACTTATATCTGTAGACAAATGAAACCAAAACCATCTGCATGGCTAATGTAGATACCAGAGGTGGGATCAAGTCATGGTTTTGCAAATCACAAGTAAGTCCCAAGTCCTAAACTTTGTGTTTAGAGTCCTAAACAAGTCTTATTACACGGCGTTGTTGAATACTCGATTCCGATTTGTTAATCACGGCGTTCTACGGTCTGTTATTTCTTTATAGAAGACCGTTGCTATGTATAACAGATCGTTGCTATGTATAACAGACCGTTGCTATGTATAACAGACCGTTACTATGTATAACAGACCGTTACTATGGGCACAGTTCTGATGTCAGACTCTGGCGGACCGTTTATGTGTCAAATTATTGATTTCTTAAGTAAGTAGCCGTGTAATAAGCGGGATAATGTACAGCAAGCGGGTCATTGTTGTGAAAGAATCCCCTTCAGGGCGATGCCACTCATCGCCCTGAAGGGGATTCTTTCACAACAATGACCTGCTAGCTGTACATTATCCCTTACATAATGCACTCATCACCAAATGTAATGCCATCTGTGTCTCTGTCTGTAATTTTCGACCTGCACGTTTTATATACTGCAATTTGTTTTTGTTGACCACCACGTAGTTTTTGTACGCAAATCAACTTATCTTTGATATCCTTTTTTTAACGTAACGTTAGGCCTTCATGGTCAAGTGGATTAAGCGGATTAAGCTGGGAATGAATAGCGTTAACGGTAGCTGATTCAGGAAATGAAGGGGAAGTAATTGATTTGTGCAGCACTTTTTTAAATAACAGTTTTTAATCTTTGGGCTTGGGGGATATCAAGTATTTTAAAGTCAAAAGTCCAAGGGGAGTCGTGAGTCACTGGTGTTGAAGTTAAGTTGCAAGTCTTTTTTAATTTTGTCAAGTCGAGTCCTAAAGTCATCAAATTTATGACTCGAGTCTAAGTCATGTGACTCCAGACCACACCTCTATTTAATGTGCATATAATGTATATGATGTCCACAGAGATCCCAGACAGATAGAAGATGTGTGGTAAGAACAGAAACCGATGTAAACAAGGTTCTTGAGTTAGAGATCTGACCTTGGCGAAGCGTCGGTTATAGTGGGCCACCACCGCGGGGTCGGGGCAGTCCAGCTTCTTGATGATCTCAAAGCTCTGGTTGAGCTGAGTGAAGATGTCGACCACCGAGCTGGAGAACAGAGCGTGCTCAGACGTCTGCTGGAACTGCAGGAGGAGGGAGGGAGAAGACAAATTTTAGACCTCTAGTACCACTTCTTCTTCTTCTTCTTGAAGCGAAACAGCAACTCTCCATCTCCACTATGCTTTTTTTAAAGAAGTGCTCTTCCTCCCAACAACCTCCTCGTACGTCCTCTCCTCCTCTACTTCTCTGTAATCAAATAATAACTCAAACCATTCTTATTTCTTTTCTTAGCTACCGTAGCTGTGCTCTTGTGTAATTACTCTAATACCAGGGCACTCTGACCATTACAATCATTATTATTCATTTGAAATGATTGCTGGTCTGGGAATAACGGGCTTATTGAACTGTTGCATGAATCATATGTTCCTACAGATAAATCCACCAGTTAAATGTTCCTTTTGAGGTCAAACGGAAATGTAAATGGTGCCCAGAGGGTCGGTGTGGTAGTTAGGACGAACCGTGCCACATATTTCCCAAATGACCAAGTCCTGCAGTTGTATCCTGTGGTCAGTCTCTCTCTGACTCTTAGAAATCTACTGTACACGGATCCATAACTGGTTCTTTAAGAGCCAAACGGGGCCAATAAGCACTTAACGTTTCCTCTATAAAACCGGTCTCTAATGGACTCCTGGTAAAATCCCTTAAGTTAAAAGAGTTGTGCCATCAGGCTACTTAAGAGGGTAAAGAGGTAGAAAATATAAAATAATATTTGCTTAGTGTATTCTCTGAAACATCCTTGATGCATACGTCTGTCCTGCATTTTTTTGGCATTTACTGTAAGAAACAAAGCTAAGCCTGTGAGATTGCTTAGAGTCTGCTGCGAATTTTAAGCAAAGTTGCAAAAAAAAGAAACAGTGTTGGAGTGAATAAACTCCGCTACAGCGTAGTTTGGTCAGAAGTTAGCGTCCTGTGTTTGTTTTCCTGTGTTTGTTTGACCCATCCACCAAACCTCCCGCCCGCCCGTAGTGGACTTTCTCGCTTGTTATACTTGTTATAATACACTCCAAAAATACGCTATCCCTGCAGAACTCAATAATGTTATTATATAGCAGGTCACCTGCTCTGCGGGTCTCTCATTATACTACGTCACTTGCTGCTGCCTTCTGCAGACTATCATTACAAACGTATTTGCGGTACGTACAAAACGTTTCCCTTCAATTAATAATTGAGGATGCAGTTTAGTTGTATGGGAACGTAATATTTACGAGACAGGTCTGACATTACTGGATTAGACTTTGTAATGTGAATGACGCATTTCTTCTGTTCACCTCATGATCAACATGAGTAATTATAAAATGATTGCTGCTGTGATAATTCTTCAGTGCAGAAAAATCCTTCCTCATAATATCATAAACTTTTGTGCAGTGTTTTGGCAGCTGATAAGCCAACCTGATCTCACAGAAAGGCGTATAAATATCACAACAAGGACTTTCTGCATATCGTGAGAATGCATTTAAGCCTTTTCGTGTGTCATTTTTATGCCCCGCACCAAAACTAAGTTAACGGCTGCAGTTTTAGGCAACAAAAACACACAAAAAATAAGTACGTATACTAAGTAAAATACAGAAAAGATGTAACATCACTACGGAAAACACGTCACTAAATGTAACTTCAAAATAACTCAGCACTTTGGGACATGAACACTGGTCTCCTGGTTGAAAGTCCTGTGTTTATTGGACCCATCACCTCCCCGCCCGCCATAAGCGGTCTTTCTCACTTATTATTCTACGTCACTAACTCTGAGCGTAGCATATTTACGAGGATGCGTTAACATTGCAGTCAGTACAGACTACATGGCGTGAAAATGACACACTAAAAAGCAAAGAACGGCGTTCTTATTGCACACAAAATAACTTGCAAATTACCGTGTCCATTCATACGGCATTTAGCGTGACCGGGCTGGTTAAGCCTTCACAAAGTCATGTGAGCAAGACTGAAGGGAGAGTAACCATCTGTACAGGCCATGAAGAAGATTAGTACAGTACATCAGTGAGGCATCGTTGATCAGAAAGCTTGTGTGTGTCCACTGTAGCGTACAAAAGCAGGACATCTCTAATAACCAATAAAAACATTTGGAGTGCATCAAAATTATATGTTTAACAGTCAAAGTGTTCAATGCCAGCTTTGACCACAAGCCTTCTCTGCTCTCAAACAACAGCAGAGTTGAGCTTCGGGACCAACAGGAGGTTGAGAGACAACACTTGTCCATCATTCAGTTAATCTGGGACTGGCTGCCCAATCGAAGCATCGTTGAACAAAAGGTCATGAGACTGAAGCTGTCTTTCATTCTGTTGTGGATGTCAGTGTGGTACAAAGCTTTCCTTTTTATTGCAATGTTTTTCTACTGCTGTTGTTCTTCCTTTCAATCAACAACTCAGAAATAAAATATGGTTTCACAACAAAAAATAGTCAGGAAGTAGATGGTAAATGATACTAGATATGGATCATTTATTCTTCATTTGGGTCCCCCCATTAGTGCTCACTAGTCTTTCTGAGGACAATTGCTGTATAACAAAGTAGGTTTTATGTCAAATTAAACCAGTTGCATCAGTTTTTAATCACAAGCAGGAATCAAAACAGAGAAGTTTTAACATTCAGCAGTGTTAATGAGTAGCAATGAAACGGATATTTTTCAGACATTGATTTAAATTTGTTTCCTGATATTTTTAGTACGTGAGTCACCATCCATTACTTCTCATATCCCCTCTCCAATTTCCTCCTTGTTACATTTAAATTCATGCTCAACATTCAATTCAAGATTTGTGTTGTAATACACATTCATAACAGCTTGGATCACAAACATAATGTCTCATCTCCGCTAACTGAGTAGCCTGCAAATTGTTCCTTTTATTGCCTTAATTAAATTCTGGTGTCTGGGGAGGCAATTTCTTTGTCCACAGGAAGCAGGAAATTGAAATGGTAAATTTTCTTCCAACAGGGAGACTGTTGATGCTTCAGTTGAAGAAGATTGTCGGTAAAATTGGCAAACAAAAGCATGTTTTATGAAGTTACTGACATCCTGTTGAAGTGTATAACTCAAACTTTCTTTTAATACCCATGGACACACACACATGGCTTCACTGAGAGGGTGTAATGTGTACTAAGGGTTCGTTATATTGCCATAAATCCCTCCAGAGGGAGAAACGTGAAGACAAGATACTGTGTACTGTACTGGCGTTCTAAAAACAACTAGAGGATAGTTATTGTAGTTTGACCCTATAGCGCACTCCATCTTCTCAGAGTCATAACTCAGTCACATCTGAGCACAAATACATGATACACATTTCTTTAAATTCACTGACTGACACTTTTGGAGGATAATATCATCTCTGATGTCGACTACAAATAAATATCCATAAATCCGCTTAGAAATTATAGAAAAATAGATTCTCCATATAATACCCAAACTTGCCTGAGAATCATTTTACATGTGTTTGTCTTTTATTACTATGTTTTTGATTCCCTAACCATAGCCACATCTGACAGATTTTTGTAGTTTTCTGGCACACGAGTAAACACAAGTAACTGACTGTTGTGATGTGATAAGGAGCCGAGCAGAGACACGTCGCTTTGCCTGTTTGCTGACGCACGGAGCAGGTAAGGACATCTTCATTGGGAAGAACTGAAACAATCTGATGTTTGATTGCTCATTCGTTCGCAACGCGCTCAGTTAGGAAGAGGTGTTACATACAGCGATCGAGCGAACTGTCAAATGGAGCACGAAAAATTGTCCAGATATACTACAAGCAATGTGACTCTCTATTACATAGAGAGCGCGATATTGATAAGCTGTCAATTACTGTCAGCGTCGATTTTGACCAGTGAAAATAGGTTGGAGGTTTGTTGATGCACGGAGCAGGTTAGGACATCTTCATGGGAAAAACTGAAACAATCTGCTTGCTCGCTCGTTCGTTCACATCGCGTCTAGTTCGGAAGAGGTGTTAGACTACAGTCTAAGTTGCAAATAGCATTCTTTAAAACCTCATTTTCACTTGGATGTTTGTATCATTGATTTGTTATCCTTTTTTTGAAAATAGTGAAAATAAGGACAGACAAAATCCTGGATTCTTAAAGTATACAAAAAAACACATAGGAGCATTAATAATGAAGGATATATGTATGCCAAGCTGAAGATATTATTGTCTCCTTGACTCACCCCTTCTCTCTTGTCTCTCTCCAGCGCCCCGTGCATGAACTCCATCGACACCTCCTCGTTCTCAGCCAGCCAGGCCAGAACAAACTGGAGGAACCACCTGGAACAATAACACAACTCTGTTTCTACCCTTCTCTTTGATGAAACATAAAGTTCATACACAAAACCTACTGGATGTGACTCTTTTAATCTTCTGCTTTCACAAAGCGTAAACAAAATGATTTGTTGTTTATTTCTAAAGCTTACCGATTCAGAAACTTCTTTTAATCCTTTTTTCAAAACTTATCTTTTCGAAAAGTCCTTCTATTAATTCTCCAGTTCTAATATGTCTTTTCGGTTTTATTTTATTTGTTTGTTTGATTCTATCGTAATGAATCTGTGAAATTTGTCCTCTTTTAATTGACTGAATTTACTTGTCTCATTGTTATCCTGTGAAATGTTTTACCCATGTTAAGCACCTTTGTTTTGAAAGGTTCGGTATCAATAAAATGTATTATCATTATTACCATTACTCTGTCGTCCATATTTCTAGTGTCCAAACCCAGTGAGGAGAGTGTGTGGAATGATGTGTGTGAACTATTGTGTGTGACACAACAGACTAAATCTCAATGGAAAGGTAGAAATAATGATGAGTTTGTCCGGAGGAGACGGAGACAGAGTGAGACAATGAGATGTGTGTGTGTGTGTGTGTGTGTGTGTGTGTGTTTCTTACGCAGGGTACTCAGGCACAGTGTCTGTGAAGGCGGGCAGGTCTTTAACATACTCGTTGTAAAGCCACTTGACCTTGAAGTGCAGGTTCATGTAGTCAGCAGTCTTACACAGTCTATGCTTCTCGTGTTCTGTAAAAACGACAACCGCACACACAGAAACACAGCAATATAAACACCAGATTTATCACCAGAGGTGTGCTGCAGCAGTTGCAGGTTTATAGTCTGTTGGTGAAGATTTTTAATACTCTAACTCTAATGCAGTGGTTCCCAACCTGGGGTCCGGGGCCCCCCTTAGATATATTATAAGATAAGATAAGATAAGATAAGATTCAATCCATATTTGTTGGCGTTTAGCATTTCAAAAAACAGCATTTTCACCGCGGCCTCCATGCCTCCCTTGGTGTGTGTCAAGCAGGAGAGCAAATAATCTAACTGCACCATTAAATTAATTTAACCACAATAAGAAAAAATCTGTTTTGGTTCTAACTCTAATATATAATGAATTAAATCGTTTAAAAAAAAGAACATATTATGTTGGCAAATCCATCAAAACGTCATGACTTTATGTTGCTGAAACTGACGAGTTGATTTAATAAAAATTTTGATTAAGTTCGAGGATAAGTCATTTTTTGGGTGATGACGTCAGCTTTTCATAGATACAAGTAGGGGGGAACCACTGCTCTAACGTTATTTTGTGTGCATGTTCGTTTGTACCCATGAATCTTTTACATTTTTCACGAAACGTAGTGAGTTCATAATCAAAAAGTATAGTTGTATAATCCTGAGCAACATATCTAAATAAATTATATACATACTTACAAAAAACAGATCACAGTTTGCCAGTAATTTCCTCAGTTTTCATGAAACTCTGATCGGACCGCAGGACAGAGATGCATCATTACTACTAGTTTTAATTACTTTCTAGGTAGCATTACATAAGATATGAAGCGTAACAGGTGGATGCACCATGACAGAGATCTATCCTTAGTGTGTCCCCTTAAATTCATTGTGGGAAACAACAATATTAAAAAAAGGATCCAAACGTTCCTTGAAGTTGAGAGTCAGACAAATAATCCTGCAGTAAAGTCACACCGTGGTTTGCTCCAGCCGGTTGTAATTTTAAAAATGCTTCAACACTGGTGAAATTCTTCACTGCGAGTTTCATCAAAATCCAATCAGTGTTGTTTGTGTCTCATGAACCAACAAAACAACAAATGAATGGAGGAATGAGAGCGAAGTGACTGATCCTGGAGACCAAGCCTCCACACTGATTTCATTCTGGGCTCCAATTATGGGACAAGTCCAACATTACAAACAAACAAGTAGAAGAGTCACAGTGCACTGAGGTCGATTTATCAACAATATTTCTGTAGTTCTAGAATGAATCTAGGTCATGGAACGGCAGTAAGAAAGGAAAGATGTTAATATATTTGTAATCTATACAATAAGGAAGCTAACGTCTATTTCTACAGGTCTAAGGATGTCTTACATCTAATATTTGAAAGCAGTGTTAAAAGCAGCAAAGTAGACATTTCCTCTATCGATCAGAGGTTCCCAACCCTCAAATCATTCGCTAACGGGCTGCGAGGAAACGTGCAAGCAAACCAAAAAAAAACAAGCTCAATAATAACGTCACTTTAAAGGCTAGACTTTTTGTGCTAATTACAGTGAACTTGGTGCATCTGTTTGTGGTGCATTTTCTTCATTCCTACCTGTCATGCCCCAAACATACAAACATACATAGTGATTTTTATTAAAGTGTGTTATCAGTATGCAAGGTAACCATTTAGCAGTACATTAAATCTGCTGAGAGGTACTCTTTTAATCTATTTAGTAAGCAACCATAATTAACTAAAGACATTTTTTTTTGTATTTTCATGCTTTTTTGCAGTCTCAAATTGTTGTTGTTGTTGCAGTATAAAAATGTCTATCCTTTAAAGGCCATCCTTTATAGGATAGACATTTTTAAATAAGGAGACATATATCATGCCTTAATAAAAACTTTTATCCCATATATCCCCCAAAATGGGACTCAAGGTAGACCTGGTGTCCACGGTGCAAATAAGGTTGGTAATCTCTGCTATGGATGTCTAATTACTAGGGATGCTCATTTTGAAAAATGTTCTTAACCGATAACCGACCCTTGTTAACCGATTATTAACCGTTAACGAACAAGATTTGTGCATCGCGCCAGCTGCAGGAGCACAACAGATATTGGTTGATGGGAGTCTCCAGTTCACCGTCCGGGAGCGTTAACTTAGCAGCTACGATGCTGCGTGTAGTGTAGCGGACATGCAGCCACTTTCCCAGTAAAAGTCTCCACTGCACATTTAGTTTAGTTTAGCAGGTTGTCAGCTGTGTGTCTGCCCGGCGTAACTTTAGTGAGTGTCCAACAAACAGTGTGTGTATTTGTGCTACGTTAGCAGCTCTATCATTGCCGGAGGCTTCGTGCTCGCCGCCGCCACACACGTAGTCTGCGTAACTTTAGCGAGTTTCCAACAGACCGTGTGTGTGTGTTGGCGGTGAGTGTGAGGTTGTTGGTGGCGTTATAGCTGTGAACGTAGGTGTAGCAGTGTGTGTACAGTTTATTTGTCGGTGAATAAATGCTAAAAAACTAACTCTGCTCCGCTCAAGCGAGCCAGAGACCTCCGCCTCTTAAGGTGGGCTGTTAAAGCTTTTTAATTAATTCTTAACATTTCTTTTAACTGTTTTAACCGATAGCGTTAATCGGTTAAAATGCTTAATGTCGGTTAACGGTTAAACGGTTAATTATGGACATCCCTACTTATTACAAATACACACACACACACTCATCTTACCAGTGGAGAAATCAACTTTGCGGACACGAAATGTGGTGGGAGCTGAGATGGCAACAGAATTACAAAACAAAGCAATGAGAGTTCAGAGAAAACAGAGAAACAGGTTTGAAAAGAAAAGACTGAAATGAGAATTTTAGAGATGAAAAAAAAATAATGTTAGACAATACTCACAATACTAGGGGGGTTTAAAGGTAGACTAGACACAGACAAAAATAACAACCTAGATATGGGTCCCCTGAAGGACTTGTCAGCGATCTAACTTGTGATTTGAGCTCTAACAGACTATCTGACTCAGATACAAAACACCTCAGTGTGCTACACAACGTTTGAGGATACTACAGTTTCTACAGTTTCTACAAGTCTACTATGAGACACAGTCAAAAGCCAGAAGATTGAAGCAGGTTTCAAATAAGACAGAGGGACTCTCTGATGATGGCTCACTGACTTGAAACAGCTGTTCTCGCATTAATCTCCCAGTACATCTTACAGTATAATGAGGAGCGCATTGGGTGCAATTAATGTTATAGAGAGGCGAAGTCCCGCCCCTTTCAGCCCCTTTATGTACCGTAGTTAACGGCAAAAGACAAATCATTTTTGGATCTCGTTTGAATTGCACCATGAATCACAAACATGACGTTTGCCAATTTAAAAACATAATTTTGCAAGTCAAGAAAGTCTCAGTTTGTTGTTAAACTGTGGAAGTATCAGACTGTGAAAATAAGTAATTAGAAAGACTACACACCCAAAAATGACGTAAGTGACGTCTCTCTATCTGAAGCTACGTTGCCTGTGTGTTTCCTACTCACACCAGCGACGGGTCTGATCGTTCTTTCTCTTCCCGGCTGATAAACAGACCAGGAGTCGCTGGATTAGGTAAGATAACGGTTCATTTGTGCGTGGAACATAGCTAAGTTAGCGACGTTTATTGTGCGAGACGAGAGATGTAGTTCACTGAGCGGTTAGTTCTACGACAAAACAATGACAAACTAAGACTTTCTTGACTTGAAAAATTATCTTTTAAATTGACAAACATCATATGTGTGATTCATGGCTCACAACACCAGAAGGGGAGAGACTTCACCTCTCTATAGACACAAAACTGTCAGTTTGTCACAGTGTTTGAAACTGTGTTTACTTGAGGCACCAAATCTGGCAACAGTCTAAGAAAAGGCCCGTTTTTCACAACACCCAACGCACCATATTATTTATTTTTTATAGCATTTTAAAGTTTTCGATGACCTTCAAGAGAGTCTGTATTCCATTAACGCCCGCTGCCAAAGATGTTTGATCAAAATGTACTTGTTTTGACCAGACGACGTTAGATTATAGCTTTGACTTCTGACTGCATCTTGTCATCATCTACGTCATGTTTGTCTATAATCTCACCGTTGTTCCAGCGGTAGTGGTCGACTTTAAATAAAACTGGAAGAGACGATGGCAAAGAGAAGAAAGAGAGATGATGGAGAGCGAAAGTGAAGTGTGAATGTGGAGGGGAAGAAATCTCTCTCTTACTTTCACACACAGATACAGACACACACAGTCTTACCCTCCAGGGCATATTTCATGTCCTGAGCGAACAGCCTCCACATGACCTCCGTGCTGACTTTACCCACATCGAGCTCCTGAGGAAACCTGAAGTCAGAGTTCAGACAAACAGTTAAACTATTAGTTAATCTGCATCTTTAAGCAAGTTGGACATTTACACAAAAATGCAATCAATCACCAGAAGACACACACAAACACAAACAGTAGCTTGGGGGGTTTCTCAGACCTTTACAGTTTGAAACTAGTTGAAACAACAAACTGACATTAATAATTTATGAGCCAATATTTGATCAGTTTACTGTGTTTACAGTCATTAAAGGGAAACAACTTGTAGCAACAAGTTTAAGGAGCAGAGGGTAGGATTTGGCGGCATCTGGAGGTGAGGTTGCAGATTGCAACCAACTGAAACTTCACGCCCCTTAGTGTCACTTTAGGCAACAACACCACGCTTAAAACTACTGCATTTGTACGGGACACGAACGAACAGCTGATCGTATCGTGACGCACGCGACACGAACAGCGGTCTCCGGGATGAAAGCCTTGTGTTTGTTGGACCCATCCCCCTCCCATCCCACCTACACTTAGTGCGTCTTTTCGCTCTTTAAACTTGTCATGAGGTAGCGTTGTTGAGTTGAGGTCCTCTCTCCGCTCTGTGTCTGTGAAAGTAGTTACGATGCGGCGGTGCTCGTGCATGTGTGTGTGGGGGGGGGGGCGTTGCCTTGGAAGGAGCCCCGAGGGGAGGTGGGGGGGTTTAGACGGAGCTCCTTTCAAAT
>CAKAKR010066341.1:0-31697 GCA_916700685.1 Adelosebastes latens
GTTAATAATCATCTGCTAAACTGTCATCACCATATGGACAGTCTCAGGCTGACTGTTGAAGATTAAATGATGAGCTGTATTCTTACTCTTAATGATGGATAACACGATCAAAAATGTTCATTTAGACCTCATTATGAGAACACAATTTCATGCTGCCACCATCATGCACTAATGCTGCATTCACACCAAACACAAAGCAAATTTTCGCTTTGCATTACTTGCACAAGTTTGACAACGAGATAATTTGTGTTCATTCGCGTCATTTGCGCTAGACACACCTGAGAGGAGGAGGGGCTTACCTCCAAGTAGATACCAACAACGTTTCATCAACCGTGGTCAAAATAACCACTATTGCTGCTTTGTACATGTTGTGGAAGTCCCAGATATGTTGGAAAACCAAACACGTCGTGTCTGGGTTCATAACATCATCCGGAGGCGCTCTGTGAGTTTCACCAAGCTGTTGTACCATTGTACCTAGCAAGTCACATGTTGGCTAAATTAATCTGGTTTACTACAAGGATATGAACCCCAAAATAACTACATAATGATTCCAATTCGTAAAAAGTCTGAATTCATGCTTTGTCAGGTCTGTCTGCAAGCATCCCATTCACACGAAAAGGCGTATAAATGTCTCAATTACAATGGAGAGGAAGGAGAGGATGCCTTTCTTGCTTTTGGCGTGCCATGTGTAGGTTAGCACTGACGCCTCACAGCAAGAGGGTCGCAGGTTCGAATCCGGCTCGGGGACCTTCTGTGTGGAGTTTGCATGTTCTCCCCGTGTTAGTGTGGGTTTTCTTTGGGTTCTCCGGCTTCCTCCCACAGTCCAAAGACATGCAGGTTAGGTTCATTGTTGACTCTAAATGTCCCGTAGGTGTGAATGTGAGCGTGAATGGTGTCTGTCTCTATGTGTCAGCCCTGCGATAGTCTGGCGACATGTCCAAGGTGAACCTCGCCTTCACTCAATATCAGCTGGGATCGGCTCCAGCACCCTGCGACCCTGAATAGGAGAAGCGGTTACGGATAATGAATGAATGAAGGAATTTGTAGGCCATGTAGTCTGTACTGACTGCAATGTAAACGGATTCGCGTAAATATGCTATGCTCAGAGCTAGTGACGTAGAATAAAAGTGAGAAAGACCGCTTATGTCGGGCAGGTGGCTAGGTGGATGGGAGACCGCTGTTTGGGACCGCTGTTTTGTTTTGTAAGTTTTGCTAGTGACGTGTTTTTTTAGTGATGTGATTTCGGTACTTATGTTGTTTCCGTTTGTATTTTACCCATGACGTTTTTCCTGAACCCAACGAGGTGGTTTTGTTGCCGCCTGCTAGTACTGGACCTTCATACACGCTATCCTCTGGTGGACAGGCGGGTTTATTATACACGTGATAACGGGTTGGAAGATGACTTGTAATAGCTATGGTTTGTAATATTATGCTTTCCCTGTATGTCAAATGTTAGCATGCTAAAATAAAAATAAATCAATTATGATGTGACAACACCATGGTAGGTTGAGGGAAAGATCGTGGTTTGGGTTAAAATGACTATTTCCTTGAGGTTAGGGGACCTTCATCAACATAGTTATATCAAGCTCCTCTTCTGTAGAAACCAGCTCCCAGTTTCAGTCCGGGAGGTAGACACCCTCTCAACATTTAAGAGTAGGCTTAAGACTTTCCTCTTTGATAACGCTTACTGTTAGGGCTGGTCCAAGGCTGGCTCAGGCTGCCTTGGACCAGCCCCTAGTTATGCTGCTATAGGCGTAGACTGCCGGGGGGACTTCCTATGACACACTGAGCTCTTCTCTCCTTCTCCGTCTGTATATATTCATGTCCCATTCATGCATGTTACTAACTTGATTTCTTCCCCGGAGTCTTTGTGCTTTCTCGTCTCTCAGGTATCCATGGATCGGGGTTACAGCTGGATCGGGGTTACACCTGGATCGTGGTTGCATCTGCTGCCGCGTCTGCTGCCTGCTTGACACCCACTGCTACCATCATTATTATCAGCCTTTTTTGTTATTATGAGTATTAGTTATATTTCTATTATTAGTACAGCTATTAATTCCGATAGTTGTATTATCACTCTTTTACATCCTCTGCTATTGATTTTTGTTATTAGTCCTATTTGTGTTCATTCTTACAGCTGCTGTGCTATTATTGTGGTTGCTGTGCATCTCTCCCTCTAACTCTCTCCCTCTCCCAACCCTTCTCTCTCTCACTTTCTCTCTCTCTCTCTCTCTCCCTCTCTCTCTGTCTCTCTCTCTCTCTCAAAACCCAACCGGTCGAGGCAGATGGCCGCCCACCCAGAGCCCGGTTCTGCTCTAGGTTTCTACCCGCTAAACGGGGAGTTTTTCCTGGCCACAGCGCATTCCAATGCAATGCTCTTGGTGGGATCTCTTGTTGGGTCTCTCTAAACTATAGAGTACGGTCTAGACCTGATCGATATAAAAAGCGTCTTGAGATAACTTCTGTCATGATTTGACGCTATATAAAAATAAATTGATTTGAATTGAATTGAATAATAATTAACACATGGTCAAGGTTATGGAACGATCATGGTAATGCAAAAAACAATATTGACTGTTATTTTGAAACCACAAATGAACAGCAGTCTGTCATGTTGAAGTCTGAGTTTTTGTTGACCCATCATGTGGACTGGGGGTAATTCAGGGAAAAGTAAAGTTTTAAAGCTAGAAATCTCACAACCAGTCAGACATTAATCAACAAACCAATGATGTAGACATATGGGCTTTCAGTCCAATTGCTTCATAGACGTAATATGGTCATTTTTATATACAGGTGAAAAAAGTGCCCTATTGTGCAAAGCACAATGAACCTGAGCTTTTCATCTTGCCTGAGCCCTTTGGTGCGTTGTTGGCTCGCTATTTGCCATCTTGGGAGGAAAAACACATTAGTGGACAACTTGAATCAGGTCAAAAGCACAAATTACACTTGACCTGTCCAAAATCACACAAACTCCTCTTTATGTGTGTTGCCTGTTGCCTCACTTTATTATGTTTTTCAACCAGTAGATAAATGCAGAAGCACCGCGTTAATACTGTGTTGGCCCAAGAGCAACATTGCCTTTCCTCTTATCCCCCCCCTACTCATCGGTTGGTGTTTACTTCTTCAATGCTGACCTTAAACTAGATGACATTGTAAGTTGTTTCCGGGTTTCTAACTAATTTAGAAGTTGTACTAAAACAGAAGCATCCACATGCTTCTGTCATGAAAATGATTTAGTGTGAGAAGAGTCAGAGCACCTTAACACAGTCTGCTTCATGCCATGCCCTTCTGACAAAATGTAACATTTCTAAAGACCTTATGAATAAGGTATGGGTTGATCAAGCTTAATGTACAGTATGTATGTATGTCTTTCTTTTTACACCTTCTTTTCACTAACAAAAAGAACCTCATTAAGGGCAAAAAGCTCAATGTAGGCTTAGGTGTGAAAAACACTATGTGCTCTGCTCATACTATATATATTTTTTAATTTAAGTCACTGGAGGTACAATCTCAAATTCCTCCCAAAGTATATGTCCAAATTACACCAACAGCACGGTAATGGATCATTAAAGATAGTTTCTCAAGTTTAATCTCCACCTGTATGAGGGAGGATTTTTCTGAATCTCAAAAAGAACAAACGAATACGAACATTTTTCACTTTATTACACAGCGTCTGAATGATTTGCATACTTTCATAACAAAACCTTAAGGCTCTTGAATTACGCCTAAACACAAAGTGAAAGACGGATTAATTATTTACACAATTACTGTTTTTCAAGGACTTCTAGAATAGAAATTAACTGTGCAAATGAGTTGATCGAGTTGATACAGAATGTCTCAGGTGGGTGTGATTAAATGGGGTCATAACAATTTATCCACTGATAGGCTACATCAAAAAACCAACATCTAAATTTTAACTTAACTATGCTATAAAGTTGATGTGAACCTATGGAATAAGGGGGTAACAATTCGGGATCTTACAAAGAACTTATAAACCTACTGGGTACCTATTCTTTTATTACAGGGTATGAATGAGAAATAACCTGTAGTTAAATAGTAAAATAATTACTATAATATAAATTCTTTCTTAATTCAACCCAAACGTCCAGGTTACTTCTCATTAGGTTATACATACCCTGTAATAAAAGAATAGGTACCTAGTCGTTAAATAATAACTACAGTATAAGTTCTTTGTAAGATCCCAAATTGTTACCCCCATATTCTATATGTTCACATCTTGTTCCCCAGTACCTACATATATGTATCGGTACGTACTGTACCGGTACACTTTAAGATTACACCATTACTAGAGTAATTATGCGATACGTTGCAGGCTGTAATCTAAAGCGTTACCAATGACTACGTGAAACGTGTTGCAGTAATAACGAACCCACAGAGTTGTCCTCATGTCTACAGAGCGCTTCAGTGTCTTTCAGCTCATTCTTTCTGTTTTATGGCCTGCAGCTTTACTGTTTGCCAGAGCCATATATTTTTTTCTCAGGAGATGGTGGAGACCAAAACAGTCAAAGGAGCGTAAATATTGGACTTACAATTATCAGGTGGACACAAACACAAAGTCTGGGGGGTTATGTACTGGGCTATTCCTTGGCTGGGAGTGGTGACTTCCTGAAGTCTTGTCTTCATTGTAGAGCTGTTGGTACGTACAGTAGATTGCCTCTGACAGAACCAGGCTTGCTGTTTCCCCGTTCCTATTCTTTGTGCTAAACTAAGATAAGCATTCATATTTGTAGTCTCTAAGCTCAAAATGACGATGACATCATCAGGATCATTTTTTCAGACTTGACAAAGCTCCTCAAGAGCATATCATACAACTGTTTTCACATGCTGACAAGTAAACTGACCTTGATGTGTAAAAATTGGTGGAGTGGCCCTTGGATGGATATACTATCTAGCTTATTGTCTAATGGATTACTGTATATTGACTGTGCAGTCCCTCTTGAGGGCCAGCAGCCACAGAGTACCAGCTGGTCTGGTGCCTGGCAGTCTGTGACCCCCCCCTTTACACCTTGCATTAAAATGTGTTTTGGGTGATCTGATTGCGATCGGATAGTGCTTGACCACATGAAATTACAGGCGTGAATGCACCCAAAACGCATTGAGGACGGATTTTGCTGCGATTGGCCAAACTACCTGCGGAGGTGGTCGGGACGCATTGTGACCACATTGAACACAAGTGTAAATGCAATTGAGTGTTCAATCCACATACAACAACTATGTGGGCGTAAATACGGGTTTACCGAGTACCAATGTTTGGGCTCCAGAGCTTCGGTAGTAATCAACAGTGAATATTTGAAGCTTCAGCCGGGTGTGTGTGTGTGTGTGTGGCAGGGGGCAGGGCTCAACCTGCAGCGCACTCTCAGCGCTCCTACGGTCACTGGACCACCGTGACCTGTGAGATCACCGCCATCGTTCTGTCTGCGCTCAGCGTCTCCTCTCCTCATCCATCAGTGAGTGCAAGTGTTGCATTACGTACTGCCTCCGGAGGATTCCTCTCAGCCCTTTCAGACAGAGCGATCAGATCTCAATCAGAGCTCATTGAGGACACTGGAGACACACCAGATGTACAGTAAATGTAGAATCTAGATACAATCTGGATACGAGACACATTTTTATTCCAGGTGTAAAGGGGGTCTGTAAAGGCTGTATTCACACCAGATCAGGCGTTAGGGCGATTTGCTGCGGGTTTTGCGGCGGTGTGGGAGAGTCACTTTAATGGCCCAATGACTACGATGATTAATGTCTTTTGTTCCCTCATGGCAGGGTTTTACATCTCTACATCGCCAGCTACATGATTGGCCACCACAGTGTGACGTCGGGTTGCGTTTCTCCAAGAGGTGATTCTGTTTCTACTTTTCCACCAGTGTGGTTTTTTATTTCGAGACTCCCTCAAAATGAATGGGAGGACTTTCGTTTTCACTGCACCGCTGGATCTTGTGTGAATGCGGCCTAAGCCAGAGGAGTGAAAACAGTAAGCAAACATGTTACTGATCTGAATGACTGTCCCTCACTGCTGTTCAACACTCTGGACATGGTAAGAAAAGCATCACCTCTCGCCAGCTGCTTCTGTTTGACTTCCAACGACCTCTGGAAGAGTACCTCCTCCTCCATGGAGAGCAGGCTAGCCCATCGGGAGCTGGTCTAGTGCCGGTTCTGGTATATTTCTGTTCCATTCTGTTGATCCCCTACCAATCAATACCCAACCAGTCTGATAATAAGAGCCGAATAATAGCTAATAACACCAACCTCCAATTAATTTAGTGATACTGATGTTTAAAAGTCATTAAGAAAAAGAGTGAGAGAGAGAACTTGCCTACAGACCATGGACGTTGAAGAAAAAAAATGGCTACCGTGTTTCAAGATTCCAGAGGTTCCAAGATGCCTTATTCATTTTTATGAAGGTTGCTCACTGGGCGCATAGGCCAAAACCACTTTTTCAGGCTTCTGCAGGCCTCTATATTTTGTGGCCAATAGAGCATGAGCACTTAAGTCCTTCTCCAGCCGAGCCGGTAGAGAGCATGTGCATTGGAGACAATTTTGGGGTTGTATCCACATGGTAGAATGCACATATTGTCAAGTGCCCGAGTGTGGGAAAACAGCAATACGCAGGTCCAAAGCTTTTGGCACAGTCTGCAAAAACAAAGTGTTTTTTTAAAGTGCAAAGAGTACAACTGCTTGTAGGTATCACAAAAATGATATCAATCACATGCAGTTCAATTCCACAATATTGCATCTAAATAATAAATGAACCCTTCCTACATTTGCTTAACTCAGAGTGAACTAAATAATTACACTTTTTACCTGGAGACTGGAATCTTTGCATCTTATTTTTTCAGGACAAAGTGGGCTATCAGAATATGTTTTCTGCAGTGGTCTCATATGAATGTATAAATAGTAATATGACCATAAAGACAAGAGAAAAAAACGAAATAGAAAAAATCTGACAGAATTTACAGAGATGTCCTGGCGTTTTTCTACAAAAAATGTAGCTGCCATGCCTCAAAGCAGTTCCTGTCAGCAATGACACAGGGGAGCCACACCACACTCTTTAAGCCCAGGACAGACCGGCTGCGTGAGCAGCGCGTGGCGGCTGCGTCGCCTGTTGTTTTTTATTTCTGCGTCCATGTTAACAGGTTAGACGCGAGCCACGCGGTTCACAGCAGCAACAGACAGTGAAAGGGATCTATTGACTTTATATTAACATCATACCAGCAAGATTACTACAGTTTCAATGTCTAGACATCTGTAGAAAATGTTACGGAGATGAAAAAAAGTAAAGATTTATTTTTAAATCAACACTTCCTACTTTCATTTCATAATAAAAGCGTTTTTTTCTGTGGATAGAATTCCTGCATTTGTTAGCACGAGGCTTTTATTCTGAAATATTTGCAGGACAGTGTTGTAGAACATGCAGTGACTTGCAGAGCTCCATGGATGAATATAGTACGAGGTTTTAATTGTAGATTATTACTATTATTTACAAATTACCACATATTTCTTAGCCTCTCTTTGTCTAAAATAAATATAAATGACATTTATAATGAAATGAAATGGCCATTATGAAAGACAAACTTCGAGACTTGGCTGATCTGAACGCCCGACGCGTGAATCACGCAGCCGCCACGCACTGTTCACGCGGGCAGTCTGTCTGGAGCGTTACACTTCCAGGGGATAGTCTGACTGGTCTGCCTGCAGTGTGCACAGGTCTCGTGTCCATACCAGGCCCTCCTGCTTGCATCAGGTTGATCAGAGATTGCCTCGGGTAGGTGGTCACTCTGTGCCTTGGCAGGAGGGACAGCAGCTGTGACTCCACACAACAGGGCTGTGAGCTCCTGCAGGAAGGCCCTGTGGGTCATGGGGTCCTCCTGCTTCTCTCTGCAGAGCTCCTTGTCTGTTGCTGGGGAGGATGCTCTTCTGAAGAAGCACTAGAAGGGGGACTAACATGTTGTCCAGCAGTAGAGGTGCTTAGCAGCCTGTTGCTCAGCATCACTGTAAAACAAATACAAATCATTAGAAGTATTGAAGGTTTGAAATATCAGATCATATATATCATAAGTGTTTTGTGTTTCACATCTCACACAGTATATGAGGACATAATGAGATTGCTTGATGTTTGGAATATCATCTGATACCTTGAATAAAATCCTAAAACTCTCTCTCTGCCCAAATGACCAGTAAATGTACACATTTTAAAGTATCCACATACATATTTACATTTTTATTTCAAATATACTGAAAATAAATGTAAACCACTGACAAATGGTCAGCTGGATCAATTCCCTCTTGATAAGCCATCTCTTCATCTGCTCCTGATTCTCCTTCATCTTCACTTTCCAGAATAAGTGCAAGGCTTCTTCTGTGCTGTATCCACACCTTGATGCCCCTTTTGAAAAATAAAAATAAAATAAAGTCGCAAAATCAACAGTTTTCTCGTGCGCAGAGTAGCTATTACCTCTCCAAAGTGTGCTCTCTGCGCCGAGTCTCCTTTTATCTTCCTGTTCTTTTGCATATCAAGCAGACTGTGTAATGTGTGAAAACGAAGTAACAACTATATACACCCATGGATCGCTCAGGGCGGGCTGGGCGCATGTCTTACAATACTTTCCAAGTGCGCAAATGATAATCTACACATTATTTAATACACTCACAATATTCTACTTGTTATTTCAGTTGCTACCAAATCAGCACAGATCTACAAGCTACTAGGACACTTCATCATGTTTCCCTCCATTTAAGGGCACCCTAAAGGGCACTTTATCATGTTTCCCTCCATTTAAGGGAACCCAATAGGGCACTTTATCATGTTTTCTCCATGGTAGGGCATGCTAGAGGGCACTTTGTCATGTTTTCTCCACTGGAAGGGGACTCTAAAGGGCACTTTATCATGCTTTCTCCATTTAAGGGCACGATAAAGGGCACTTTATCCTGTTTCCTCCATTTAAGGGCACCCAATAGGGCACTTTGTATTGTTTTCTCCACTGGAAGGGGACCCTAAAGGGCACTTTATCATGCGTTCTCCATTTTAGGGCACTTTGTCATATTTTCTCACCTGGAAGGGCAGCCAAGAGGGCACTTTATCATATTTTTTCCTCAATTTAAGAGCACCCTAAAGGGCACTTTATCCTGTTTCCTCCAT
The DNA here is from genome assembly GCA_916700685.1 of Adelosebastes latens. Taxonomy (NCBI): domain Eukaryota; kingdom Metazoa; phylum Chordata; class Actinopteri; order Perciformes; family Sebastidae; genus Adelosebastes; species Adelosebastes latens. Next base: position 9,155 of record CAKAKR010066341.1, read on the forward strand.
TTAAGGTAACCCAATAGGGCACTTTATCCTGTTTCCTCCATTTAAGGTCACCCTAAAGGGCACTTTATCATGTTTCCTTCATTTAAGGGCACCCAATAGGTAACTTTATCATGTTTTCTTAGGGCACACTAGAGGGCACATTGTCATGTTTCCTCCATTTAAGGGCACCCTAGTGGGCACTTTGTCATGTTTTCTCCACTGGAAGGGTACCCTAGTGTGCACTCTATCATGCTTTCTCCATTTAAGGGCACCCTAAAGGGCAGTTTATCATGTTTCCTCCATTTAAGGGCACCCTAAATGGCAATTTGTCATGTTTTCTCCACTGGAAGCGCAGCCAAGAGGGCACTTTATCATGATTCCTCCATTTAAGAGCAACCTAAAGGGCACTTTATCCTGTTTCCTCCACTGGAAGGGCACCCTAAAGGACACTTTATCATGTTTTCTCCACTGGAAGGGCACCCTAGAGGGCATCTTATCATGTTATCTCCACTGGAAGGGCACCTTAAAGGGCGCTTTGTTATGTTTTCTCCACTGGAAGGTCACCCTAAAAGGGCACTTCATCATGCTTTCTCCATTTAAGGGCAGCCTAGAGGGCAATTTGTCATGTTTTCGCCACTGGAAGGGCACCCTAGAGGGCACTTTATCATGTTTTATCTACCATAGGGACATCCAAGAGGGCATTTCTTAAAAATTCAAGCTGAGAGTCAGCAGTTTAGTTTCAAAGCCAATGTACTGGAGTACAGAGCCCACTATAAAATGTGTTACTGTCCTAATACCTATAGACTGCACTGTATGTCTATATATAAATAACATTTTCTTAATAGGTCTCTCTTAAAAATGGTGCAACAGTGCAAAAACTAAAAAATGTTTTCCATAATTCCTACAGTATCATCCAATAATGAGTGCAAGGCCCGAACAAAGCAAGACAGCAGAATGAGTCAAAACATTCCTTTGTCCCGAGGAAACTGCTTCATCATCAACAAAGCAAAAGCTTTAATTAGGAAAAAAAGGACTTTATGCAAACAAAATACCGAGGAGAGGCAGTTTATGGGCAGAACAACAGCAAGATCATTTAGAGAATAAGGCAGAGGAGGAAGTTGAGCACCCTGTATCTCGAGGAGACAAATTTGAGCTGAAATGAAAGAAAAGTAGTGAGCGTAGTCTTGACTGCAAAAAGGACTCGGAGCCCCTGATTTTAATCACCTGGAGGAGTCGCTGATAGTGACGAACGCATAGATTGATTGGTTGATCAAATATTGTTCAACCATAAAATGTTGTACAGAAATTAATGTTTCTCACAACTTACATTAACTGTAATCTGACTCACTGGATGTAGATTGTGGGTATATCTTGTGCCACCATCAGTTCAAAAATGTCAAATTGTCTTACACTATTCAGTCAAAGACTTTGACAAAATAACTGTAAAATGAATGACATTCTACTTTGTGTTCAGTGCTAATAAGCAAATGTTAGCGTGTTAACAACCTGAATATGTTTACCATTGTAAATGTTATATGTGCTGAACATTGTCATTGCAAGCAGGTTAGCATGTTGACGTTAGCTAAACATTATTATAGAACAGGGGTCTGCAACCTGCGGCTCCGGAGCCACATGAGGCTCTTCAGCTACTTTCCAGTGGCTCCCTGTGGATTTTTAAAAATGGAAATGAATAACTGTTCTTTGTTTACATTTTCATGTTATTAATCATTGTTGTAGGTCTAATGTACGACGGCACGAAGGAGTATTAGGGCCACATTGAGGAAAAAATAAATAAATCTGAGATTTCGAGAATAAAGTCATAATATTATGAGAATAAAGTCATAAGTGTACGCGAAAAAAGTTGTAATATTATGAAAATAAAGTCATAGGTTTACGAGAAAAAAAGTCGTAATATTATTAGAATAAAGACATAATATTATAAAGTAGTAATTTTACGTTAAATTTTTTTTCTCATAAAGTTATGACTTTATTCTTGTAATATTACGACTTTTTTCTCGTAAAGTTATGACTTTATTCTCGTAATATTACGACTTTTTTTCTCGTAAAGTTATGACTTTATTCTCGTAGTATTACAACTTTGTTTCTTGTAAAGTTATGACTTTCTTCTCGTAATATTATGACTTTTTTTCTCATTAAGTTATGACTTTATTCTCATAATATTACGACTTCTTTTCTCGTAAAGTAATTACCTTTTTCTTGTTAAGTTAGGACTTTATTCTCGTAATATTACGACTTTTTTTCTCATTAACTTATGACTTTATTCTCGTAATATTCCAACTTTTTTTCTTGTAAAGTTATGACTTTATTCTCGTAATATTACAACTTTTTTCTCTTAAAGTTATGACTTTATTCTCGTAATGTTACGACTTATTCTTGTAATATTATGATATACTTAAACTGTGTTACCTTCATCACAATGCTCAAATGTTTTGCGGCCCCAGACAGATTTTTTATTTTTTTTTTGCCTAATATGGCTCTTTTGATAGTAAAGGTTGCTGACCCCTGGTATAGGACAATAAAAATCACTGTGTAAAAGTGACAAATATGTTTTCTTTGATGTGAAACATAGTGAAAAAGTGATGAGGAGTTTATGACCAAAAGTGGTGTTATTAAGAAACTTTTTGATGTGTGCTTCCCCACTGTGCTTGAATCTGGTGCACAAACACACACACAAAAGCTTGATTCCCATTCTTGCAGACTGAAAATGTGTAGCACATGCAACACACAGGAACTAATGTAAGGGTATTTACCTCAAAGATCACGTCTATCAAATGGTTAGCAGAGTGGCCTCACAGCAAGAGGATTCTGTTTTTGAATCTGACGAGGTCAGCTGGGGCCTTTCTGTGTGGAGTTGCATGTTCTCCCCGTGCTTGTGTGGGTTTCCTCCCACAGTCCAAACACATGTAGGATTAGGTGAACCGGAAAGTCTCCTGTGTAGGTGTGAATGTGCTGGTCTGTTTCTGTTTCCCAGTGTTTGACTGTCAGTCATTAGACACAGGGCTTCAACCACCCACAACCACGAGCAGGGGAGGCAGGTCTGGGAAAAGGATGGATGGATGGAGCTTCATTTTCATCAGATTAGCATATTTCTCGTTGAGGACCCACCCTTTAGAGGATACATTCATATGTAGCAAGCCTGGCTGCATGTTAGCAGTAAATTTTTCTATGGAAAAATCCATTATTGGCAACTTGATCTCATTCCTTTCTTTCCAAGAAGGTCACAACCAGGATCTGAAATTAACTTTTTTCACTGCCTGCCACTGTGGCAGGTAAGTATTTTTTTTTGTCTGCCACTCAGAAATTTATGCGCTAAATGAAGGAATAACATTTTAGATCTGATGTAATTCAATGTTCGATATATCTTACATGGAACACATTATATACATGGTAAATTACAGCGTTCGAATTACACCGTAGCCCTATTTTTGGGGGGTGAGAGGTTACTGTAGCCTACACAGTACTGTACTCTACTTTATTCTTGTTATATGTAGTGGTTATTTGCATAAAAACACACAATTCAAAAGATTGTGATTATTTAAATATAATATTTATAATCAGGTCATAATTCGCACATATTTTCTATGCGAAAAAAACAGCATTTGGTCGAAAAAACAGATTTTGCATAGGGCCCCTAAAAAGTTAGGACCTGTCCTGCTAGCTGCGCTCCTAAAGTTGGAGGAGCTGCTGGACTCCTGTCATAAGGAGAGGAGCAGGATGTTGGTGAGGACAAAATTCATTAATTGCAGCCTTATTACCCAAAGGAGACGAAGAGAGGATTAAGGCGGTACATAAGTGGTTAACATTAGTAACAAGATTTGAGCTGTGGCGGAGTTTTGACTTCTCGTTAACGCAACGTTATCGTCAGCTCACTCACTGTAATTGCAAACGTCGGCTGCCGGCTCGTTAGCGAGCGTCAACTGTAACGTTATCATTAACATCAAACAGTCTAATGTTAACTAATTTGTTAATAACGGTGCGCTACACAAAATGTGCAGTCATTTTCTTCACCGTTCATTCTAATGTAACAGGTATTTGTCTTTCAACTCTCGTCCCAAATTCGTCCCAAAATTAATTTTCATCCTCCCCGATCATATTTTTTCTGGCCCCGGGACAAAGGGACGTCCTTAGCATTTTCCCTGCCTGCCAAAGTGGCGGGTGGCTTGATGATTTTATCCGCCACTTAACAACAATTTACCCGCATTTGGTGGGTGGCGGGTGCTAATTTCAGACGCTGGTCACAACACAATAAACAGATGAACAGATGACTCAAACTCAAATCATTACATTAGTACATCAGTCCCACCAGTTTTTCCACATATGGACTACTGCTTCTCCAAAGGTGTTTTTACGAGTGGCAGTGGTAGGCGGCCGATGTAATCAACAATTAGTGCTGATGTTTGTTAATCTAAAATGAAAAACAAGAAATATGGAATACTGTACAGTGGTACAGAGATGTCCACTTTTCGAAAAATCCAATCTACGAAAAACAAATCCAAATCCAAATAAGTAGTTTACTACCTTCAGCTATGTATTCACAAACATGAACAACAACACCAACAAGCATACCCACACACACTACAGAGTCCACTGGACATAATAACTACAGCATTGAGATGTTTGACAGGATGGCATTCAAAGCCTGGTAGAATGTGATCTGTCAAAGAAAAGTGTGTGTGTGTGTGTGTGTGTGTGCACAGACAGGCAGAGTGAGAGGCTGCCAGAGGAAGGAAGCATTGTGTGCATTGTCAGCATTGGGGGGGCCCTTCACATGCTCTGCCTGAGGGCCACCCATCTGTCAGAGGTGAAAAGGAAACCCCAGGCAGCTCCACCGTGACCCCGCTGACCTCCTATCTGATTCTGCCTTCATGTGGTGATAATGATGTAGCATTTCCTCCCCACTTCAGACAGAACCAACCATTCAGCATGAGTTCATATTCAACCAGCGTTGTCTCTAAATAAAACACTGAATCAATTCTTTTTTTCCATACAGCTGGATGTTAAACGGGTCGGTTGTTAATTTTTTCAGCCTGATATTCCAAAAACTTCACAGTTTTTAATGCAGATTTGTATTCAGTAAAACAGGGCATGGAGAACAAGTGATTTGTTTGTAAGAAAGGAATTTGTTTCGCTATTATCTGTTGAACTGCTTCACCTCATGGAGCATATCAAAGCACCAAAGTCACGTTTTCAGTAGCTGATTAGGGAGCGGCGGCCCTGCCTCCACCACCCCAACATCCTCCTTATGTGTTAAGTTGTTGGTATCTGTGATTTAACTAAGTTCTTCCGGCAGAGTCCTGGTTGCTGCTCAGAATATAACAGTGGGATACATGTCAGGAAATTGACCATATCAAATGGTTTCACTGTTAGATCTGACTGAAAATGCTCTAAAATAATCACTCTGTGTTGTTTTATCGCAGATCTAGATTCAGACTAAGCTTTCCTTTAATGGTTGGTTCACCCAAATTACAAAAGAAACATATTTTCTCTCTACTGATATCCAGCCGTGTGGATAGTTTTGTTTTTGTCGAAGCAGATTTTGAGATACCTGTCTATGAATTGTGCTTCCACCTGAATAAAACTGAGGTGAATGGAAAATCTTTGGTAGTGCTCACAATATTAAAATATTGCATTAAAAAACAAAAACAAAAGCGACATACCTTTCTAGAAACCATGTCTCCTTTTTTTTTGCGGATAATCCACAAATCTCACTGTGAACAGTTTGCATTGGAACTACTTTCTACCGAAGAATAGTCTCTATGAAAAATGTTCACATTAAGTGTGTGTGGATTATCTATAGCAACAGGGACTTTGTTCTGGAAACAGATGTGGCCTTAGCTAGCAGTATTCCATTCACCTTAGATGGAAGCTCAGAGACAGGTTTCTCAAAACCGGGACAAATAAATCAAAAACTATCCGTATGGCAATAGAGATAAGGGGGAAATAAACATATTTCTGTAATGTAGGTGAAATGACCCTTTAACTAAAATATCAAATGGAGAGGACTGTGCAGCCTTGGTTGAGAGATTCACTCTCTGTGCACTTTCTAGTGCTTTTTAAGTTACATTGATAACAGAGCTATAGTACATTGTTGCTTTATTTCAGACTCAAGGAGAGTATTTTTTTTATAAAATCTCTGTTCCACTTATGGTGCCATTAACCTGATCGATGAAAGGTCATTCTATCTCTGCTGAGCTCATCAACTTGTGCAACATACACTCAACATACAAGATTAAAGCTGAAGTAGGCGAGATTGGAGCAAATATGATTAAAAAAAGTTATTTTTATAAAACGGTTGCTATATCGTGACAGTAGTACATGAAACAGGTAATCTGAAAAAAATAATGTGCGTCTGTGTGCTCCGGTGTTCCTAATGGCATCTGCAGGATTTCACAGACCGGAGGAAAACAAGCAGTCAGAGCTGATCTGAGGTCTGCTGTCCATCTGCCGTCTATGAGAGCCGGCTGTCAATCACTCGCGATCTCCTACCAAACGGTCAAACTAGGCAGCGCTGATCAAATATGAATCAATATTCTGTTACGTTGATGTCTATTTCTCTCCTCAAATGTTTTCAGAATCATCTTGTAGTGCACGGTTTAGCTGTAAAATGAGAAAGTTTATGACGCAGCCATTGACCATTGTGAAATCTGTTGAAGGAACGCCAAGTTCCGGTCACATGAGCACAGCCAACAGGACAATCTCTCTCTGAAATGACCTGTGATTGGTCACATCTAGCCCGTCACGGGCTAGATGTTTTAAAGCCTGAAAACAGAGCCATGAGGAGGTGCAGAAGTCTAGTTATCTCTCAGAATAATAAATAATAAATTCTCAGAATATCTCTCAGAACACTTGAATTACAATATGCTGAAAGGTTATTATAGAATTTTTGCCCAATGATGCCAAAAATATACTGCCTACTGCCACTATATTTTTGTATATATATATACGAGAGTTGCAGTAATACAATATTAAAAGACTTATTATTGGTGGCTTCCCATGTTAGTGTGAATAAGACATTATGTACTATTGTAATTTTTTTCCCAAAAGTTAAGAATCTTGTCTGTACTGGAGTCCCAACTTTTGCCTCCTGTGGCAACAATGTACCAAAACTTGTCAACCCGTCCAACTATGTTAAGTGTGACCTCTGTTGCACTCAGGAGTGATGCAACATTCACATATTGTGTGTGTTACTGTGTGTGAGTAGCGTGTACAAGGAGAGAGATCTCCACTGAGGCCATGGGGCCACTTCTTCAAAGGCTCTACTGCAGTCCACGAGACAAAGGCTCCTTCCACATGGTAGTAGCATTTCCCTTGCTGTGGACACACACACACACACACACACACACACACACACACTCACACACACACACACACACAGACACACACACTAGGTAACATCCTGTTGGATGGATTGGGAGTGCTTTGAAAATAAGAAACTATTACTTCTGTGCTTTTGTAATTACAATATTTACTAAAACCCACACACAAATGCACAGACAGACATTGCCATTCACACACTGCCTTCAGTCCATTTGACCTCTGATATCCGAGATCATTACACGTCTTGAGTCTTGCTCTCTTCATTAAAGGATCACTACACAGATTCTTTATTCTTTGATTCAGATTTTCCAATAAAGTCTCTGTTTTATCTGCTAAAGAGAGTGGTTAGAGGTCTTGGGGGTTACATATTTTGCTGCTTCTCAGACCGTGCTTGTAACGTCAAGGGGTTGGATCTGAGGACATGAATAGAACTACTGTATCTTGAGAAATACATAGAATATTGAAGTGTAGGGAGGGGAGTAAGACCACTTACTTTGAGTCCAAGAACCTACACAGTCTGAGTCAACACCCACACTGAGAAAAAACGACTCCTCTCATAGACCAAGCTGAAACTAATATTTAACCTAGAGATGCACCGATTGTGAAATTCTGGGTCGATACCGATGTTTAAAATAACAATTTTTCCAATACCGATACCAATGTTTTTGTTTATTTTGTTTTTACTGTTATTTATTCCCCTTCTGTGACAGGGAAACAAAGACCTCTTATTTTTATAGTCTTTCAGCATTTCATTACAGTCTTTGAATGGGCACAAAGTCAATCATACAAATTTATGAAACAAACTTTAATATGACTTTTTAATATTAATTTTAATATCTGCTTCAAAAGCCATTTTAGCTGCTATACAACTACCTACTCAATGAGGAATGTTTTAGTACTTACACAGCCCAACAATTATGTGATACATAAGTTAAATGTAAATGTAAAAGCATAAAGAAACATAAGCAGTGTTTCTCACACACAAGACTTTACTTGGGGGGCTGCCCATGTATATTTGGTGACCCATTTTAGCATTTTAGATTTTTCTTTTTGTATCCATCCAAGAAAAAAACACCATCTGTGATCGATTAACTAGTGGACAAGTAGCGGCAACCTCGGGCCTCGCTGCCTCAACTGGACGGACTGGACGGACTCACTGCGGAGCTGTGGGACTACGATGTAGCAGCCCCGACATGCTGCTGATCTCTGCTACTGGATCCCGGTATGGGGGGATGGACTGCTGCACATCATGGAGGATGCTCTTTTATACACTCTCTTGTGGGACATTTCAAGCACTCTTGGAGGCCCTCTGGTAGCCACGGCGGCCCCCGTCGGGCCCGCTCTGCTTTCTAGCGTTGGTTTGTTTGTAGACTTGAAACATGGCGGTGCAACATGATGGACTCCGTGGAGAGAGGACCCGCTCCCTATGTAGATATAAACGGCTCATTCTACGATTCTTATTATCAGGTATTATACACTAAAGAAAACATACTTATTAATATTATATTCCATGTCTGCCAATAGCTCCCCCTAAATGCTACCCACTGGTCCTTTAAGGATGCAGTCTGAATTAAGGCTTGTTTGTAGCCTTGACGAGGCTAAGCCAGAGAGGCCAGTTTATGATGTAGGCCTATTAATAGCTTGTTTTTAGCCTTATTGATAGCCATGTCTGTCTATGGTGTGTAAGCACACATCCAAGAGGAAGCTGTGAAAATGGCGGACACAGCGCCAAAAAAAACACAAATATAGCGAGGTGAAATGCCAAGTGGACAAAGCTCGTTCCAAAATTAAAATCTGTGGTTGGCTTTCACTCCATGGCGTGCAGCCTCGTTGAGCCAATTTTGAATGTTGTGCCTTTACGGACTAACTAATCACGTTGTAAATGTATCTGACCAAACAACTGCATCCGCTGGTTAATGTTGGTTCTCTTTGAAATAATAACATGTGTTATATAATGTAATTCAAAAGACTACTTCTTTAATTTGCTATGCTCGTTGCTTATTTTGACTACATTTTAAAGATGTTAAATATGGTTTATCTGCCGACCTTGTTTAATTTCCAGTCTTTATTTAATCTCCTTATTTTCAGTCCAAGTGAGTAATTCCAGATTCCTTATTAAACGGCATGAATGGTAGTGATAGTGTACAACATTAGATTTGTGCAGTTCTCCTTAAGTGACCCAAACACTGTTGTGATAGAAGCAAATACTAGAATTTGCCTGTCTTACAAAACAGAAGGAAGAAAGCAGCTGTCTGATCTTGTCAACAGTACTGAAGCTGCACGAAGATAGTCCAAGTACTGTTTTGCTGTTCATGTCATTCACAAGTTGTCACTCTGAAAAGCAATCAAATTATGCTGTCAACATGCACATCAAAAAATTGCACTTATTATTGACATATGCCTTTCCTGTCTTTGGAGTGTTCAAGCCTTTTACTGACAACAGTCATCAGCAGGACTTCATAACACGTGGCAAAGCACACATTTCAATCTCAGTGGTCAGTGTATTGTGGCCTGCTTGGTATAGCTGTAGGAGGAAGGCTTCTGAATGATAAAATGCTGAATCACATTCAATTAAAGAAGCTTTAGTAACTGCATTCACACAAGCACTAATAAAAAGGACAATGCAAGCGTTCATTTCAGACGGCTGCTGGGAGATGAGGAGTGACAGCGAGCGGAGCAAAAAGTGGTGGAGAGATGTCAGCGACTGGAGAAAGTTCAGCAGAGCAAGTTCAACTTCATGCAAATGTAGTGTCATGGTGGAGTGATCTGCTGAAGGCTATGTTCACTTAATATTTCTCTGCTGTAAAACTTCCTGGGATTTTAGTTTGTTGCAAGATTGAAAAACACAAGAAAGCCTGCCCCTTTCTATTTCCTGAAACATCAGTGAACTGATTGTGAACTTCATGATGAATATATAATGGCAAGGCAATTTTATTTTCATAGAACATTTCATTACAAATGTGTTGTATACAAATGAAATGCAAAGCGTGTTTACATAGTTTATAGCCACTTGGGCATGCAAGTTAACAAAGAAAAATGTCTTTAAAAAAACAAAAGGAAATGCAACAATAACAAAAATAGTGACTTCCACAAAGAAAGACAGTTATATCCATACAGTTTGTTTTTTAATGTAGACAGTTTGGACAGATCTCAGGTAGTATCAGGTATCTCAGACAGTTCATTCCTTAGAACACTAAAAGCCTCACAGATCTGAATCTTTAATTACAATTAGAAAACCAGCACCTAATGACCTGAGAGCTCTGACTAGATTGTAGTCAGTACAATTATTGTTAATTCTACAATTGTTTGTTTGGGTAAAACAACTCAGTAAAAAGAGCATTACAGTAGTCTAACTTAGTTGAGATGAATGCATATAAATTAGTTTGTCAAATAGTTATATTACACATCTTAAAATTGTTCATCTGTAGTTATTACTAATTTTAGGTGCATGGCAATATTCTACTTTTTTGTTGTTGTTATTTTTAACAAATACCATAAGTAGACCAAAACCAACAATGTGATAGTCCACCTCTCAATACTTTCTAACTTCCCACAATGTAAACCTTTATTTTCACATTTTAAAAAAAGGCTCAGTAACAGCTGGACACTAGTTTGTAGCAAACGTTGCTCAAACAGGAGGAAATAGTGCATTTGGTGGGGACTATTTTTAGCAGCAGATTAATACCCATTAATAGCTTTAGTGAGTGTTTGACGCAGCAGGACAGTGTATGTGGGATTGAGTCAAAATAAACAATAGTGTCTGTGTTCATGGTTATGACTGAACATGTCACCCAGTGTGGCTCATTTATGTGTTTTTTAGCCAAGCAAGCAGCTTGGCTCAGCTGCGTCTCTTCTAGAGATTCGAGGTCTTTCCTATTTTTAACGCGAGCCGCCCATCTTAGCAACAACAGACAGTGAAAGTGATAGAATTGACAGTATATTGACATCTTACCAGCAACATTGCTACAGTTTCGATGTCTATTTGTAGAATATGTCACGGACATGAAAAAAAGTAAAAATGTATTTTTAAATGAACACTTCCTGCTTTAATATCAAAATAAAAGCCTGCCATTATGAATGGGAGCCAAATATGAATGGCTTGTTGAATCACTTTTTCTGATGTAGACAGCCCACAAAAAAATGATATTCCACAGTTTGTGGGTTGGTAGGCACTCCAGATAACCAAATGTATGTGCACAAGCACTGAAAAAGTGAAATTTTCATGTTTCTCTCACAAACACACACACACACACACACACACACACACACACACACACACACACACACACGCACACACACACACACACATTAGCAGTTAGTTAGTTGTTAGATTATAATGTGCTGTTGCTGTTATATCTGTTTTTTAGCAATGTCACAGATGACTTTGCTGCTTTGTCACGCCCCTTGGCATCAATTCATTTTGGGCATTAAAACCACTATAGTTACCCTTGGCATCACTTTAGGATTAGGCAACAAAACCATTTTAGTTAGGATGAAAGCCTTGTGTTTGTTGGACCCATCCACCACCCCATCTGCCCGTCCTGCGTGTCTTTTTGCTCTTTAAACTACATTGCCACTCCCGGTACATTTTCTCTGAGCATTTACCGTTGCCACGGATGGGTTTACATTGTAGTTAATGGAAAGCCCGGTGCGTTTCATACCAGCACACAGTAGCGGTGAGGCTAAACAGCTGAGGTGGGCGAACTATTCTTCTCTAGCAACAAAAAAAGAACAGAAAGAAAGAATGAAAGAAAGAGAGAGAGAGAGAGAGAGAGAGAGAGAGAGAGAGAGAGAGAGAGAGAGAGAGAGAGGAACTCTTTATATTTCAATCTGAATTGAGCCATTGCATACATACAAAATAAAAAATGGCTTGTTGAAGCAGAGGCTCATAAAAGGCTGCGGTATGTTTTGTTCTCCACCAGAGTGCTCTCAACCAGAGGGCTCAGAGTGTGCTGGGACATCGACACAAAGGGAAGGAGAGACGAGATGAAAGAAGAGAGAAAGGCAGGAAGAAAAAAGAAAGGAGGGGAAGATTTGAGTGTGAGGAGCAGGTTGATAAAAGGTTTCTTTTGGACTTGGACTGGCAGCACTTGAATGCGCACACAGTGGGCTATTGCCTACATAGCCTTAAAGCACAGTATTCGGGTATTTATTTTGAAACGGCTTTTGTGGTTGACTTGCAAGGGATGTTGGCTGCCTGCTATCTACCAAAGAGAACAAAAAATACTCAAGTGAGGCTTGTTCCACTGTTCCCACTTCCTTTTTGTTTGTATCAGCAAATGACTAAAGCAGGAAAACACAATTTTGATCGCTCCACAATCCCACAACAATGACCACAAATACCTGACAAGCACTTATTTAAGTTGACGGTGAGTTGGAGGACACTTTTGCAACAGCGTCTTCACTCTTTTACATCTTTTGTTCAGTTACTTTTTAGTCTGTTCCTGCTGCTTTCTTTAAACTGGGCAACTTCACACACTAGCAGCTCCAAATGAGACAGGCAAGGGTAAGTGTCTAAATATAGCGTTTTCCTCAGTGCCCAGAAATGCTGTAGGATAAAGATGATACCCAAACGGACAAAGTATCTTTGGAGATGTGTTGGCTCATGTTTGGTTAGGGGGTTATTTGGGGATTATTGATAAATTACCTCATGGTGATACCCCCCAACTGGTAGATCGGATATTATGTTATCATAGCTATGCAGATGACACTCAACTCTACATTTCATTGTATCCTGATAACATGAGCGCTTTAGCTGTTTGACTGCTTGAAGGACAACATTTCTGGATGTCGCAAAACTTGCAGTTAACCAGAGAAAAGACCGAATTTCTAGTCCTGGGTGCAAAGGCTCAGAGGCAGTCAATGCGATATTTAAGTTTTTTCTTTCTAATAAATTTGCAAAGAAGTCTAACATCCCGCTTTTGCTTTGTTATTATGGGGTACTGAGTGTAGGTTGATGAGGGTAAACATTTATTTCAATTATTTCAGCATAACCCTGCAACATAACAAAATGGGAAAAAAGTGATGGGGTCTGAATACCTTCTGAATGTACTGTATGTTGCAGTGAGAACAGAATGCAATGTGAGTGCATGTGGTGGACTTGAGCTGTCTGCAAGACCTACCTTTGAAAGAAAACGTTTCTTTCTGTCGGGGAAATTTAATCGGGAGTGACATCCCAGAGTCGTGGTTTGATTAAAGTTTGACAGCCCGTGTTTTACATTGTTTCCTGTTGGTATAAAATGGTAAAGTTATTGTAGTTAGTAAAGGACTTACTTAATGTATATATAGTAGCCTTGAGTTCGGCAGTTTGGCCGTCGCCATCTTTGTTTTTGGCCGTTGCCATCTTGGTTATTTGCAACCAGAAGTGACACGAGAGGGTGGAGCTAAGCACAGCTGAATGCTGAGTAAGACATTTACAGGCAACCAAAAAGGTAATAATTAATTTTCGTAAACTGAAAACATACGGTGAAAGGGTTAAGTTCTACAACGAAAACACGGACAACTCCCAGACCGGACGACACAGTCGTAGGGACATGTCAATCACAAGGTAGCCACGCCCCATTTATCCCCTGCTTTATGGTCTATTTGACTCTAAATGGGACCATAATTTACTAAATGAACATCATGCTGTAGTGAAGAAGACTTGAAACTAGCGATTGAGATCATAAACTCATGCTTACAATGTCTACTGAGGTAATAAATCAAGTGAGAAGTAGGCTCATTTTCTCATAGACAGAGAGTTGCCCACTGGCGATCACCGAAAGAAGGAGTGAAAGAATACGACAGTGACGTCTAGCGCCTGAGGTAATAATGACAGGAGCAAAAGCGGAAGTCAGGCACTGCAATATAGACAGTGTAAAACTCCATATGGGGTGAAGGTTTCGGACGATGGATGGGACATAAAACACAATAATTTCACCCAGGAGACCGGAGTTTGCATCCAGCGAGAAACCAACAACGTGTAGTAGTCTTTGTGTTCTCAACCTTAAGTTTCTCTTTCACTTACCAAATGTTGTTATTTTAACCCAAATCACCATTTTTTTTTCTCTAAAATTAAGAACTGGTTTTGTTGCCTTAACTTAAAGTAGTTGTAGTTTTGTTGCCTAAACCTAAACAAGCTGTTTTGTTTGTGTTCAAAGCGTAATGTTTCATTCAGATTTACGTGTTAGAGCGTGTTGCTTTATAGATTAATTTTCATGTTTACAATGTATTAGGCATAGCAGGCCCCTACTGACCCACATCTATGAGGCTTATAATGACTGATGTCGCACATTTAATGAGCTGATAAACTAACAAAAGCGAAACTGACTGACTGACTTCTTTGCTCTTCTTTCAATGAAGAAATACTCTCCAGGTCTGATTTAACTGATGCTATTGCAGCATCTACGATAACCTCTTCAGGGAACCGCCATTGTTGTTTAGAACAAACGGTCGCCTCTCCGTATCACCCACGGGGTCTCACACACCTAAGCCACGCCTGTAGCTGCAGTAGCTCCCCACAGGACACTGATTGGTCCGGTCACTGGCTTGCCGTACACACAAACGCATTACTTGAAGAACGCCAAGATGGAATTTCGTGTAACATTTGATCCCACGATTCTCGCATGATCTCATGACATTGCGAGAATCCAGCTGCCGTGCAAGGTTAACACACCTTACAACTCAGATATAAAATTGTTTCAATTTATTCATTGAGATAAAACTAGACGGATGGAAGTTGTTGGCCAGAATAACTGGACACACCAGTGACACTCTGCTATGCTATTTTTGTTTGTGCTCCAGAACAACCTCTGCAACACGAGAGCCAGCTCCACATACGGTGAAAATGCAGCCCTGGGCTGTGTGGTATCAGTAGTGATTGAATATATTCTCTCGGGCCAGGGAGACCAGCAGGGAGTGTAACCAGAAGAGGAGGATGAAAAGAAAGAGCAAACAAACACCAGCAATAGAGAGAGCACGTCAAACACAGGGAGAGATTGGAGACGCAGGAACAAATATTTGGGGAGCACGGACAGGAGAGACAGAGACAGCAGTGGGGAGATGATGTCAGTGGGGGAGTGAGTGTCCCTGTCATCTCCAGGAGACGTTTAGAATTGGAAAAAAAATGTTTAGAAAGGGTAAAAAAAAGTATTTTCCTTACAGTGACAAACAACACTCAACAGTGAACAATACCACTATTTACAGACCTCTACATATTTTTTTTTTTGACTTGACGTTGCCAGGAAGAACCAAGCAATGAAGCTTCACAAGGTTCTTCTAACCTGCAACAACAGTCTTGCCACATGGGGGCAGCGTAAAAGTAGCTGTGAACACAACATTGACATATTATCACCTTTTAAGTCGATGTGGCAAACTTAATAGCAAGTTGTTAAGCACAATATTAAATTTCCTAGCTCCTTAGCTCTGTTTCAATCTTCACCAATCCCTGAGGAAAAATCTCTGTATGTTATGATGTTAAATGCTCCACTATGTTCACCAGCTAGTCACTAACTGTGTCTGTCTGCTGTTTGGTGCTGGGCAGGTAGAGTACAGTGGGCTCTTGAGCTTCTTCACCGCAGCTGCGGCCACGAGCCTCGCTAATGACAGCGGCAAGACCGAACTAAAACCATAAAAGTTGCCGGCCGTGAATCCAAAATGAGCCGAAAGACGCTAAACCGTTACCATAAAACTGAAGGGAACTGCAGAGTTTGTGATGATTCCCTGTGGGTTCATCAATAATGCGACACCTTTCACATACAGTACACATAGTCCTGTGATCCATTATTGATAAAAACATATTCATTATACTCGCTTTGGAGTTCAGGCTATGTGAAACCCCAGGTTATGGGTTGTTAAGTTCCTGCAGTAGAATAACGCTATAAGAGCATGTGGCTGCATCTGCTACCATTAACAGCATTTTCCGAGTTGGAAACAAACAATCCCAGAGAGTATTTTGGAGTCGAAACTGGGGCTAGAAAGACAAGACAGCTTACTGTGTTACAGAAACCTACATTTATAAATAAATGTACCTTCCCCACACTATTTTACATATGATGTTCCTATCTGCAGCCACCCCGTAACATTTTTTCTTTAAATATATCTCTTTTCCTGTGGCCTGGCTCTTATATAGACATTACTTATACATTGCAGTAAAAACAAGAAATAAATAAATAAACAAAACCAGAAACCTTAATGACTAACCCTGCAATGGTTGCTTGGAGCAATGAGATGCAACTGTAAAGTCTCCACTCTCGCCTGTCACTCTCTGTTTTTATAATGTCTATCAGCACCATATGGTAAAGTCACCCTTCTACAGTCTAAGGAAGATTCTAGCAGATTAAAAGCCAGTTTATAAATAATCAAATTAGATCTTTGACAATTGGGAGTGAATTAAAAATAACAGTATGTGATTTATTCCATTGAAATCTGGCTGATGCATTATTTTAATTTTAATGGTTTGCTTTAATGAGCAATTTAACACACTCTTTTAGGTTGAATATGCGTCCTTCACCTATATATATTGTATATAAAAATGCAATTAAATCCATAGCACCCAGTGCAATTATTATCAGCCCATTAAATGGCTGTTATCAGTTGTTATCACTACCCTTCTTATGCGTCAGATGGGGCAAACTGCACCTACCCACGCGTGAAACCATTGCAGTTTTAAACACGTGGTTCACATCGTGATTTGAAACAAAACTACTTGGTTAGGTTTAGAAACAAAACTACTTGGTTAGGTTTAGACTAAACATTCTCACTCCCAACTCGTCAAATACCGCCGTTTGGTAAGTGCCCTTTGGCATCGGAGACCGACACACAGGGTACCCCTCTTGCGTTGCTTTTGGATGGACCAGGGATGGCGTGTCAATATACGCTTGTTATATGCATAGTGTCCTTTCAAAATAAACTTCCATTTTCACAGGAAGTTAGGTTTAGGCAACACAACCCCTTAGTAGGGTTAGGAAACGGTCGTGGTTGAAGTTAATTCACTGACTGGCAACTCACGGGGCTGACAATTCTAAACAGCTCACGTGACTGACGGGACTGGCGATACCAACGAGTCACATGACTAAAGACTGACGTGACAAAATAAGTCAACGTTTACTTTTAGTAAACATTTTGCCTACTGCAGGTTTAATACTTATTTAAATAGTCATTAGACATTTTAATCCCTTTTTGAGCTTATGTACCAACATAATTTGGTGCGCCATTATTATTAATATATATTGATAATTTCATTAATAATAATTTTATTGATAATCATATTTATCTTTAATATTTGGTAATGACTAGACCAGCTCCTACCTGCGTCCCCAACATTTACTAACTCAAAAGAAGTGGATTTTGTTATACTGTAATAGTCTTTAATGAGGAGAAACCTCAACTTAATTCAAAGCTTTACTGAGGTTTTAATACAAGGGATTTATGTAAATAAAAAAATAAATAAAAGAACCTTGATGTCTGTACATATGCCCATTTCTACAGCATGTGAACATATTTTATTGACATGTAGGTGTGGAATATGCAGAGGAAAAAGATAGTAAAGGCTGGCAGATGATAAAACATCCAGGTCATGAAATATGAGTGTGTTTCTTTTTTTTAACACATGCCAGCTCATAACTCTCGTGATTCAGAGTCAAGGATTATATTTAATTTTGGAGTAAGTCCAGCTGCTTCAACAGGCAACAGGCCAGGGGTTGACCTACATCCTATGTGGTCTTTGATATCCGATCTTTAATCCAGAATAAAAATTACCCAGTATACCCAGGAGAGTAAAAGTGATCAAAAGACGGATCTATCACTCACCAGGCTTACTGCCTCACACGCAGGCTGTGAAACAAACTAATTGAAATGTTGTTTAATGTTGTTTGTGTTGTATGCTCCAGCATGCAGAGCCTTGCTCTGATTTAGCCTTCACATTACACTGATTAATTTTAAGGACGGTAGGAAACAGTAAGTACAACTAAGCTGCTTCATCCATGCAAAAAAAAGCTTTGACATGTGTGCCTGACAGTCTCTGTCATTAATGTTTGTTATTTTCCAATGCCCAAATGATAATTGATGTTTTGGCATGTTTGCATTTATACATTTTTTGTAGTTAACAGTGGTCTCTGGGTCATATACAGCAACACATTGTGCATGTGGGAATAACAATTCAAAGAAAAACCAAAGACTTAATTTACAACAAAGAAAAACAAAACCTCAAACTTCCTTTGCTTGGATTGAAAGTGAGGAACAAATTGATGTTTTGCAGCCTTCACATCAGTCTGAATTAACAAGTGTGGCTAAAACAGGGAAGTGTTTTCCATCCTTAATGAACATTCAGCCTTTTTGACCAGATTAAGGATACATAGGTAGGGAAGAGCATTTACATGACCCAATTTAGATGATTAGATTATGAAAGTATGTCAATTTAATCCAGTTTATTTGGATAGATGTGGATACAATAACCATTTTGAGTATGAATATTAGTGAAAATCAACCTGACACTATAAAAGTGAGGGGGACAAATGTAGAATTTAAAAAAATGAGGATGACATGTCCCCCCTTTTTCTCTTTATTTCTACGGACAAACGACGAAGCCAAACACACCGGGGGCATGACGAGTAATCGAAACTCATGTTCGCCTACGAATATTTTGCATCAAAACTATTCATTCCGGCAGTGATGCCAATTTGCAAAAAATGCAACACTTTTTTGATAAATAGACCAACCAGCGAGTCTGGCCATCTGTCTGAGGTAAATTGTTGTGTTGCCTGAAAAACAGCTATAACATTTTATTGAGTTTCCTTTTAGTGAAAGGCTCTCAGTGAATTTTCTTCTGGTAAACAGTTACGCAGTGTATATGTCTAGGGCTTTACGGAAGGAGTAATAAGGCTTGCCGTCTTGGTTTGGCCTGCGGAGCCCCCATGTTGTTGTACACTATAGTGTACATTTGAATATGTCCATACCATACAACGTGATTGGTTGATGCCCTTATTCGCAGTACGAAAACTCAGAAAAATCATCCTTGTTCCGAAAAAATTACATCACTTTCTTTGCCCCGTAATATTTGCGTTTGACGAAAACAAGTTTGAAAAAATATGACGTGCAAATTAATTGCAAGAAAAAAATGCCCCTAGTGTGTAAAGGCCTTAGCACTGATATTGTTTATTCATTGTACATTCCAAAATTCCCACTTTTTAAAATGAGTTATTTATTCTTGAGATCACTTCTTTTAATTGTAGATTTTGACCAATGACCAATTGTGTGCATGATTGGTGACGTTTTTCCAGTGTAACTGCTTTAAGTCGTTGTTGCAGTGTTAATAGTTACTACAAAGGCCACGTAGTTCCATGCAGAACCTTTTGAGGGTGAATGACAAACTTTGTAATGGACTCAATTTGAAAAGTGTGATATGAATGCAGTCCATCATGTTGAAAACAGCCGACCCAAAACCAAGCAATGCTCAACGGCTGGAGCAAACCTTCTAATCTTTTTCTTTGGGCGCGGTGGAATCAGTAGGAGCACTAAGAGGAGGCAGGGGAACCTGATTGTTTCACAGATTATCAGTCTCACATGTACCACTGTCAGGATATAGTGACAGTTTAAGCAAATGAGAAAAAAAAGGTTATATTTTTTACAAGTTATAAGTCAATTGCAGCTTTAAGAACGTGCTTGTGGTATTTGGTTGTGAAATTCCCCTCACAGATTTATAACAGACTCATCAGTGTTTTCAATGGAAGAGAAAAGTGAGAGTGACGGGAGTAAAGTCTCATTGCTGCAGTGTGTTCTGCATCTTCTGTCAGCAGCTCAGCTTTTCAACTAACAGCCTTCAACATCTTGTATTCACTTTCCCTTTCTCTGTGAAGTCTGATGGATTTTGGGAGTTTCACTGGCACCTTTGTTCTGCGGCAGGTTTGAAGTTTCCGTACGGAAAAGGTTGTCGTTTCCGAAGTTTTAAATCTGATATTGCCTTGTTACTCTTTGTCTGCTCTGTTAAATAAAGCAAAGGGTTCCTTTTCATTGCCTAACACATGAGAGCAACAACAAAAAAAAAGTCAAAAGGTGAAGAAAGGGAAAGCAGCGGAGAGAATTAAAGAGTTTTATTTTCCCCAAGAGGATTTGTGTGGAAGAATAAAAAATGGATATTAGAGAAAACCCAAAAAAACAAAAGGCCAAATAAGATGCTGCCTGAAATATAAATTTGTAGCATTACTGTTAGAGAGTAAATCCCTGAGTGTTTTCTTTAGTTTCATCCAACAAAAGACAGAACACAAAGTCCCTTTAAAAAGAAAACAATCATGTTTAGAAGCTTTTATGTATTTTCTGACCCGCTGATTTTTTAAAAAGCTATTGTTTGGATTGCAAGTGAGGACTTAATAGGTACAAGTGCAGCCATCTTATCATTCTGATTTAACAAGTGTGGCTTCAGCAGATAAATGGGTTCAATTCCCAATGCAGATGCAACCTACAGTAGGTAGGACAGTGTTTTTTATTTTACATTTTTATTCTTATGAAAGTTTTATCCAACTTTCCAAACAGATTTCTTTCAGAATGAGCCTGCTTACTCCTGTTTATTTTGACTGGCTGAAATGAATATGGTGAATTCGCTGTAAGAGAAACATCATTCTGTTTTAACTAGGGCTGTCATAGTTACCCGATAATGCGTTAACGTAAATTCGTTTTAACACCACTACTTTCTTTAACGCATTAACACAACTTGCGATTTTTAGGTGGTAGTGGACTCAGTTTTGAAGCTGTAGTGAAGATACTGGCATCATATGAAACTAGAAAAGGAATCCATTGGTACCAACCATGTCATACTAACTTGTTGCGAAGGTGGCTAAACAATGCTCCAAAATTACGCTAAATTTTGGCGAGGAAAAACTGGCATAGCCATTTTCACAGGGGTCCCTTGACCTCTGACCTCAAGATATCTCAATGAAAATGGGTTCTAGTCTCCCCTTTACAGACATGCCCACTTTATGCTAATTTTGGGCAAGTCATACAGTGTGTTCCAAACCGCGTACTTCCGTACTTACACTTACTATTTTGAGTGCATAAGTGCGTTCACACTGTGAAGTATGGCAAAATGCAGTGCACTCAAAGTACCCGGATATTGTACTCAAAACGGTCAAATCGTTGAGTGTGGAACGCTGGACACTTTCCACACTCAATTGTTGCCATCTTGGCTACTTAGCGGAAGGTGTGGGACCACGACCACTATTCAAACATGTGAAAATGGCGGCAGATGATGCAGGAGCTTTTGCAGTGCTGAACAATGTACCTTATAGATGTAAGTTATAACGTTTCACGTCTACTCATTTGATTTAATTTTCTGTGTATTCTGGTTTAACAAAGCAGGCAGATATTTTGGCGGGTAGTGGACGGGTAAAACCTGTGGGAGGCAGCAGTGCAACGCAAAGGATGCCAGCTGCCATAAAACCCCGAAGAAGAAGAAGATATTTTGGCGGGTAGCGAGCCGTGGTGAAATGTTGCGATCGTCATTTCCGATAAGTGCGTTGCAGAGTATTCGATTTGAGACGACCCTACCCCATTGAAATTCACGCACTACTCAAGTAAGTACAGAGTGCAAACAGTTTACTACATTGAAGTGTACTTCAGGAAGTACGTGGATTGGAACACACTGATAGTCAAGTCAGCACACTGACAGCTGTTGTTGCCTGTTGGGCTGCAGTTTGCCATGTTATGATATGAGCATATTTTTTATGCTAAATGCAGTACCCGTGAAGGTTTCTGGACAATATTTGTCATTGTTTTGTGTTGTTAATTGATTTCCAATAATAAATATACTGTATACATACATTCGCATAAAGCAGCATATTTGCCCACTCCCATGTTGATAAGAGTATTAAATACTTGACAAATCTCCCTTTAAAGGGACTATTTGTAACTTTTTAAGCGTATAAATGTAGCGGGTCGGCACACATGCGCGTTCGCATATGCGCGCTCGCGTGTGGCCGGAGCCTCGTCTCCGCTGCCTGCTCTCCTTCACTCAGACAGAGCGCGCGCGTCCTCGCTGTCTTGCTCCACCTCTAGACGTGAACGCGCGCTCACTCCACACTGCAGAAGAGTTAGTTTAGCTCTGAGAATATCTAGTGAATGTACAGTGGACGTTTGTGCAGAAATAACTGCTGCAGCTCCTCCAGACCAACAGAGGTTTTCCGTGTCTTGTGAAGTGACGGAGCTGTACAGAGAGTTACGTTGTCTTCTCGTTACCGACCGGGTGCCGGTGTCTCCT
>CAKAKR010066341.1:33501-82604 GCA_916700685.1 Adelosebastes latens
TCTGACCTCCAGATATGTGAATGAAAATGGGTTCTATGGGTACCCACGAGTCTCCCCTTTACAGACATGCCCACTTTATGATAATCACATGCAGTTTGGGGCAAGTCATAGTCAAGTCAGCACACTGACACACTGACAGCTGTTGTTGCCTGTTGGGCTGCAGTTTGCCATGTTGTGATTTGAGCATATTTTTTATGCTAAATGCAGTACCTGTGAGGGTTTCTGGACAATATGTGTCATTGTTTTGTGTTGTTAATTGATTTCCAGTAATAACTATACACATACATTTGCATAAAGCAAGCATATTTTTCCACTCCCATGTTGATAAGAGTATTAAATACTTGACAAATCCGCCTCAAAGACACATTTTGAACAGATGCAAAATGTGTGATTAATTTACAATTAATAACTATAAGTGTTGTGTGTTTGATAGGACAATGGGTAATTTACGATGTGTGGAATACTAGCTAGCTAGCCATGCTTGCCCTAACCCTGATGAAAATATCACTCTCTTTTTCTGCTAAATGCTCAGGTTGTATGTTGTCTGTGTACAGTAGATTTATTGGATATTTTCTCAGAAAACAGTCGGAAACAAGGTCGATGAGAGCACTGAGACTAAGCAGAAACGGTAAAGTTGTGGACCAGTTGCTGCTATTTTTCCTGATAAGGACGGACAGTGATTGTGCCAAAGCTGTCTCCTCCACATTCCTGGTTCGTCTGTTCATGATTAGCTTTGCATGAGACACACCACACCCCTTAACACAGACACAAAATGAGGCTTGCGTTAGAATTAATCATTTTCCTTACATGAATGCGTGTATTCTACAATGAGAAAAAGTGGTTTCTTTCTGTTCAAAGCAGGAAACAATGGGTTCTGCAATGTGGGCCATTGAGACTTGCATACAGCAGGGGGGAAGGGTAGATTCTGGACTCCTGGGCCAAGGGTGGTAACACTGAGGACGCCCTAAAATGCACCACACACAAACATAGAATAACATCGGGAACATTAGTGTGTGAGGGGAAATATTCTTGAAATCCAGGCAGAACACAAATCCGGAAAGTGTATTGATGGTATGACAACTTGGATTCATAATCTATCCTGTGTCTGTCCTGTGTTGACAAATTTTACTTAAAAGTTCAAGTCATTTTTCATGATATTTTTGCATTTTTGTTGACACAACTACATCCCCATGCTCTATAGTGTTCAGACAGAAAGTGAAGCGAATTTTGGCCTTGCATCACGAGTGCAAATCTGATCACAAGACTGTATTTATTTGCCCCACACAGCCAATATACAAACAATAGGTCTGTTCTAGAAGGTAATACGCAAATTGCAAAACTCTCGTGAGATGGTTAAGGTTAGGCATTGACCTCGAATGGTTACGTTTCTGACAGGTCGTCGGGCAGCGAGTCTCCTGAGAGTTGTTTTGCAATTTTTTTGCAATTTGAGGGTTAGGCTACCTTCTAGACACGACCCATAGCTACAATGGTTGTGTCTGAAATTATTCACTCATTCACTACTCCCTATCCAGGGAGTTCGATGTAGAGGAATATATAGTGCGCTCATTGGCAAAATGAAAAAAAAAATTTTTTTCGGACATTACTTGGGTCATTAATTACACCAATTAAAATGTGCCAGATCAACGTCTGCTGATACACCATCCATAATAAATACTGGCAAGTATTTTTGTGTATCATAAATACATATTGTAAGCTATTTTGATGAGTTGTCTCTTAGCTAAATGCTCTGACTGAATTTAAGTTCCCCTTGGTAAGCAGTGATGCAGCGTATATGTCTAGGGCTTTTATTGTGAAAGGTATGAACATGAACTAATGGCCCCTGTGAATGTGGGGGCAATAAGCGTGTTTTCCCAATTTCCCTTCAGCACAATGCATGATGGTATAGAGTGCTCGGTTAGTGATCATCGTTGTCCACTACTTTTCACAATGCATTGTGGGATACTTTGAGTCCACTATATAGGGTATAATAATTCTCACGATACATTCGGACAGCACTACAAAATGGTGAACTACTGTATATAGTCCACAATATCGTGAGTAGGCTACTGAGTGCTTTCGGACACAATCAATAACTCTAAGCTAGCTAGCTCAACATGCACGCTGGCTATCAGCACGCAAGCTAGCTATCAGCAAGCAAGCTAGCCCGGGATTCGTTTTTTTTCCCCCTGTAAAAGTTGAAGCATTTTCAATTGTCTTTCCATCTAATCACGCCATTCAGGGCGAATTTGTGTCTACTCTGTCTTTCCATGACTTTGCATGCAATCCCGCTGCCTCTTTAAATTTAAAGTTAAATTAAAGGACCAGTGTGTAGGATTAGCGGCATCTAGTGGTGAGGTTGCAGATTGCAACCAACTGAAAACCGCCCCGCTCACCCCTGTCTTTCCAAGTGTGTCGGAGAACTACGGTGGCCCTCAGGTAACGTAAAAGTGCGAAAGTGCAGTGTTTTGTTTGACCCTTCTGGGCTACTGGAGAAATGGCGGGGCTGGACTCCGTGAAGAGGACCCGCTCCCTATAAGTAGATATGAAAGGCTCATTCAAAGGTAACGAAAACACAACTATTCTTAGTTTCAGGTGATCATACACTATTGAAAACATAGTTATATTATATTATATTTCTGCCAATAGAGCCCCCGAAATGTTCCACACTGTTCCTTTAACCTCTCATTCTGTTCTTAAGTAACTGAACTTTCTTGTTTTTCCCTCCAACTACATGAGGATTTCTCAGAATCAGAGAAGCCTTTTTCCTGTTGTCTTATCCAAAGTCCTCTGCGGGCTTGAACTAGCATCTGTTTTTGATTTGCCTCCAGTTTTTTGATTACTGGCGGACACTCCATTTTGCAAAGAAACATTTAACAAACATTTGATAAAAGTATTGGGAATTCCTAGATACATATTGTCACTGTATGAAAATAAAATGTATTATCCAATTTGTTTTTTTATATGATATAATTTCATATGATCTAGGCTACCACACCATTTAAATTAGTTGAAAATGACTAAAAATGTATAGATGAAAGTGATATATCTGGAGTGAGAAACATTTTCATTTGTATTAAATTCAATCTGTGCCTATACAAATACTATGTCACACTCACACAAGACTCTAGTAGTAGTCAAAGCCATACTCACCTTGTTCGGGGAGGATCAGCAACAGAGTCATGAGACACACTTCAAAGCTAATGTAAAAATGCATCCTGCGTCCCAGGTATGACTCTGTATAGTAGATACGTGGTAGTGAATAACGGAGCCTGATTCAGGAATCAGGAAACTCACTGAACAAACATGTGTTGGATCATGTGTATGAAGAGGCGGAGTATTTGTTGTAGAGGGAATGTGTGCTCAGGGAGATGACATAAGAGGATTTGCAGGGGCGCTGCTGCACAGCTGCTGAGAACAATGGCCAAAACATCTGGATTAGCAGTTGCAGAGCCAACCTGCTCTTTTTCTCTGAACCAGCTGACAGGTTTATCACTGGTCCAGGTTAAATCATCTTAAATAATACAATGTATTGATTAGAATAAGAATTCTAAATGCAAAACAAACACTGGTAGCCTTCCACGTTGTCTTTGGTCCTGTCCCAAATTACAAAAAATACTGGGAAACTGTCCTGTTTAAAATGTTGGGAACTGAGCTCGACCTGGATCCAGTATCTCTTGGCGGTTCACTAGTGAAGCATATATTTTGATGGAACATTGTCAAAGGGTTAGACCCTCCTAAAGCCCTTTCCTTCTTTATAAAAGAACAAGATTTATTTAATAAAAAATCCTCCCAAAACAAAAAAAACACCATAATTATACAGGCAAAGTAATGAGCCTCCAGATGTTTCTTTTCCTTCTATATATTTTTTGAAAAATTTGAAAACCTTAAAACTTTCTATGAAAAAATTAGAACATGTTGCTTCATAACAGAAGAAAGGACTTTAGGAGGGTCTACTGGCAAAATAGTCCATTCCAACTGGTTTCCTACACTGCACAGATGGACAGATAATTCTCCCATGCTGCACCAAACCTTCATTTGCACTGTATGTGATACAATGTCAGACTCATTTTAGCCACAAGAGGTCAGACGTGCACAGGTCTAAAGTCTTCATATGCTCTTAATTTATCAATGGCACCTGTTTTCAGTTCATTTCTAGAAGAAGATGAAGATATACTTCATTGATCCCCCTGGGGAAATTCTATTTTTTTCACTCTGTTGTTACACAGCCAAATCACAAATAAGCCAAAAACTTTAGAGGGAAACCGGAATAAACACACGAGAAATAAATAGACTGCACTATTCAAGCAGCCTAGGATGTGAATGATGACTGTAGCTGAGTAAATGATCTGGCTATAAGAAGTGGCGGGTTGATGCAGCGTTGAAGAGTAGATGGGTTGCAGGTGATGTGCAGCTTGGAACAGGTGAATCAGCTTGGCAGCAATCAATGAGTTAGGAGAGTGAGTGGAGGAGCAGCACCCCCAGCAACACACAGACAGACAGACAAACAAAGTAAGAGTGTGTTCTCCAGACTTATTTTGTTTACTCAGTAATAAAACTGTAAGGTTGAAAAGACAGATAAGAGACCAACAAATTTGTTTTATATATAACCACTGTACCCTGAGCAGGGGTGGACTGGGACTGAAATTTCAGCCCAGGACTTTGAGATGGAGAGGCCTTTCAAGAGAGCACCCAGAGGGCAGTCATTTAAACACTAATACAGTTTTAGTGGTACAAGGGCGTAGGTTTGTTTACTGTAACAGGTAACTTGTGTTTGATTTGTTTTGAGGAACGGATTACACATGACTAAACTCAAATATTGTACCGGGGCTTACGAGTGTCTCCTGATTGCCTGCAGCTACCAACATCTCTGAAACTGCTCTGTCTTTGTGCAGACAAACGTCCACATTTTAGACCAGTCATGCAAGTGCAACATACAAAAGCACCCAGTTTAAAAATCATTGCTCCAAGCCCCAGTGGTGTCCCTACCGAAGCTATGCCCTTGTTGTGGTATAAAGAGAATCTGATGAAGCTGAAGACCTTCAAGACACTTTAGGGCAGGGGCTCCCATATTCTTAAACTTTGGACACGTAGGGACACACACCCCTCATTGCTCACCAGATTTTGTTGTGACTGCATCAAGTAGATCCTGACTTTAATAAGGGTGTAATGTATTTGAGTCATTGACAGACAAAAAAGTGTTTTTTTTTACAGATCAAATCATGAACTTTATTGTCAAGTTTAATAACACTCGGCCAGCTACATGAAAAAAGATTTAAGGGAGAAACAAGTCAAACTAAAAACCACAAAAATATCTGGATCAGAAGATCACAGTGTGACACATAAAAAATCAGAACAGAAATTGACCCTCTGACCTCTATGTACTGACAATGTAATAGTGACTATATGTCATTTTCAGATTCCTATTGAAGCCGACACATACCAACTGCTATTTCACTTGTATAGCTGCCCTTGTAAATTGTGATTTACCGCAAGAATCAGTCGCAAATGAAGAGGTTTACAGGAGTGGGTTTTTAAACACAGGACTGATTTAAACCTAAATTATGACCAGTAGCACCATTTAAAATCTGTAATTCAGTAATTTTTTTACACTGGACAGATATAAAAGAGAACATCTGGGCCCTGCCAGATGGGTTTCAGAGAACACTGGTTGCCATATTGTGACTGTCGAATTAATTTAAGACTGTTTTAAGGTCATTAGTTAACTTACTGGTTCAGTGATGAGAACGCAGACACTAGAATCAACCGTGTGACCCCAGTAGATGATTTGCTCCATGCTGACTTGACGTCAATATACGTCGGTAGATCGTCATGACACAATCAAGTCTGTTTCTGTTCACCTGTTTTTCCGGGATTTTCAAACACCGTCTAAGATAATTTACTCGGGGAGCACAGTAATGACTTGAGTGAACACGCTCTCATCACTAAATGGCTTATGATTAACCGTAATGTTTTGGTCACACTGAGGACACAGCAGAGGAGTCGATCCAGAGGGGAGGAGTTTTCCTTTTCACTAGCGGGAAGAGTTGGAACTAGAGCGGGACCGGTGACGGCGGCGGCCAGGCGATCGAGATCTGCGACGTACTGGAGAGCGCCGCCGTGGAGACCGAGACCTAGGAGAGAGAGAGAGAGAAAAAGAGAGCATGACAGAGTGAGAAAACAGGCAGAGTGACGGTGAAAGACAGAGAATGGCCGGAAAGAACAAGAGTTAAAAAAAACACCTATGGATTTTGAATGTCATAGCAACCGACAGTAAGCGTAGAGCCAGTATAGACCCTTTTACAGCCGACGTCATGATTACGTCTCGGTCTTAGCTGGAGGCAAAACAAAGGAAAGACTGGAGGCAAACACTAACAGTGGGCTAAAGATACACATCGAAAAAGCCAACAAAACTTGCTAGCCAGCGTTAACTAACGTGTTGAGAGAATTATTCTGCCTCCACCTACGCTCCGCCCAACAGGAAAGGGGTCTATAAGAGTAACAGTTGATCATAGGCATTATTCGTTTCCCCTGATCAAGCCCTTCTGCATCATTTCCTGCTCATCGCATCCTGCTCACCTTCTCCTCATTCGAGGTGGAGTGCGTCGCCACATCGGTGGTGGAGGAGGCATCCTGCGGGGAGGGGACCGCCTGCGGGGGGGAGGGCGCACTGTGGGAGTCAGCACGGCTGTGACTGTGATCTCCTGACCGTCGATCTGACCTGAAAGAAAAAAACATCCGGGGAAGGCATGAATATTGAAGGTTTTGGCATTTTAACAGAATTAAAACGGAGTAATTTGAGACATTGTGCCACAAACAAACAAACAAACAGTGTGCAGCCTCTAGTCTCATCTACACCGTAATCTATCCACTTTCGCTCCTCCGCACCCTCCTACCTCCGTCCATGTGTTTCAGCGCCTTCTCCGCCTCCTCGGGTGTCTCGAACTCCACGTAGGCGTAGCCTTTGGACAGGTGTGGGTGGATGCGGTTCATGGGCAAGTCGATCATCTTGATCTTGCCGTAAGTGGAGAAGATCTCCTGGATGTGTTCCTTCGAAAAGGCACGACAGAGAACATTTTGGAATTTGCAACATTTATGTAAACAGGATCCTCATTCTAGCTCTCTTTTCGCTGGAAGAAGAAAACATTTCAGCTCCGAGTACAAAGGGAATTTATACCACATAAGAACGGGTTCAGGTAGATTTCAAATTGTGAAGCCAAGCTTCAAAATGTTCCCATCTGAAAACTCTTCTTAACTAAAGTTTCCAAATAGAATATAAATAATTATTCTGCTAAGGATGATAAGAATAATTACAAGCATGCCTTAGCATTTCACTATAAACAGATGAAGGGAATTACTAATAATTATTACATAACTCAAGTAACAGAGCTGAGCTATTCATCAGACTTTTTTTTTTAATTACACGCGCAATTCAATTATGGTCATGTACAAACAAGGTAATGGAGCCTGCAAACATCACACAATGGATTCCCTCTGTTCTCCTTCTCTTATACTGTGTCGCTAATTGCTTCCTGTTGGCTCCCTTCCACGACTCTAATTCAAATACTCAGCTCCTGCAAACTAATTTAACCTCACTTTCCCCATCAACTTAAAGTAAAGATGAAGAAGTGAGGTCACTGCAAGCGATGAAAGCATCTTAGGTGCCTGTGTCCATAGAGCGTTTTTTGTTTGAGCGTCAGCGTTTCAATTGTTCCCCAATGAGGAGAGAAAAAGCGCCACAGTCTTTTTTTCCTCCGCCTTTTTTTGTGCCGCCGCTCCCAGCGCTTCTAGTTGAAAATCTTTGGTGAAGTTAACAGGTGATGTCACCGTAGCAACTGGAGCTTGTTTTGGCCGCATCTGTCTATCCTGACCTTTATATGTCAGACAGACATTACCATAACAAAGACCAAAAAGACCATTTGTGGATGCAGATCAGCCGGGCGGACAGTGACTGTTGCTGGTGAATGTTGTGCTATTATCGCCATGCAAAGTATCTCCGACTGATTGTCCTCCTTGTTCTACGGCTGTCAGATTGAGCGGTGACGAGCTCATCCATACAGGGCACGCATCCTCCGGTGGGTGCTCATTTGAGGTGAAAAAACAATGTCAAACAAATACATAGTAGCCCAAATAGATTATAAAAAACAAAAGGGGCAATGCTGGTTTATCATACAACGGTGGTGATATGTTGTCCAGATATTGTTGTCATAAAAACATTAAAAAAAGTGCTTGGAGCGCTTTTTCTATGAAACGCTGTGATGAAGCGCTCCCCAGCACCCTGTGGCTGCTTTTCTACCAGAAAAAGGTGCTATATGGACGAGGGCTGGGACAATTCACCTATCTCCCGGTTCAATACTATCACGATACGATAGCGTTCCCTGTCTGTGACAGAGTTAGCATGCAGCTTTAGCCGTGATGTCTCACTCTGCTTTTCCTGGCAATGTGTGAAACCCAAAGTGTTTCCTTACTTTACTGGATGTGTAATGTTTACCACTTTGGACTTAACATGTGAGGGTGCAGGTCGTATCCACACAGACCCTCCGCCGTGTTCTGCTTTCTCGTTTCGGCACGCAGCGGTCGACTGCGGTTTGTTTTGGTTGACGGATACGGAACGGATATGACGTCACATTACTCAGACTACAACAATAAAAGTGGTAACTTCCTTCTACCTCCACATAGACTCAAATTAAGCAAATATTTTCTGGCATTAAAAATCAATTTCAAACCGTAAAAACAAAATAGCGATACATAGGTGAATTGATTTTTTTTCCTCAACCCTAATATGAACACAGGCCCTGATTCTTCCAAGTTTTTTTTATGCTTGACTGCCCAGTTACTGGTGGTGCGTCGTCATTTTCAAATGCTCTGGTAAAAGCAGCAAAACCTACACTACGTTTATCTGATCCCCAAACAACATTTAGTCAGTGAAGCATCACAAAACAGCTGCAGCATCTCGCTCATAGAGATATGCCTCAAGGTCAGTAGTGTAGTAAAGCATTCACCTTGATAACGTTTCTGGTCAGCCGGCCCAGGTAGACCTTGGTGGGTTTGGGCGTGGGGCTCCTGCGCCGTCGGTCCCGGTCATCCTTCTTTGCTGACTTTGACCTTGAGTGACATTTACATTTTGGTTAATATTGTAGTCATTAATGAGCTGCTCTCACCCAGAACGTCATGTTTTAATTCCTTTTCCTTCCACCAACATTACTAGTGTTCCCTAACTGCAGTGTGAGAGATTTATACATTCCTCAGTTATACATTAGAACAAACGTAGTGACTAATTCCGTACTTTGAGCGGGAGCGTCGTCTGTTGTTGTGGCGCTGGCGGCTGGGGCTCGGTGAGGAGGAGGAGGACGAAGAGGAGCGGGAACTGGAGGAGCCCGAGTGGCTGGAGGCGGAGGAGCTGGAGCCGCTGGAGGACCCTGAGCTGGAGCCCGAGCTGCTGCTGGAGCTGGAACTCGACCTAAACAACAGCAGGTTTTAGGATGGGAAGAAGTGGAGGAACCAATTTGTGGCGTGAACTTGAACTGTTTATCTTCCACTGTCCAACGTAAATAAAAAGGGATAAACACTACTGTGACCTTGTTTCAAAGTCAGAACACAAAACACAATACAGAGCAGCTAGATATTGACAAAGAGACAATGATTTCCTTTTCATCCTATGAAAAATGAATTGATATGGAAAAATGAGACAGGGAACAATCTGGAATGTGGCAGCATGCAGTGTTATTCTATGAGAACAGACTCTAACCTGCTGCTCCCACTGGAAGCACTGCGCCGCGTGCGGTTCTTGTCTCTGCCCCGGTCTTTGTCACCTCCTTCTTTCGTGGCTCCTGACTTCTCCTTTCCTCGAGGTTTACTCTTGTCATCCTCTTTCCTCTTTGTTGGGGATGGCGCCCTGTTGGAGGAGAAAAAAGTAAACAAAAGTCAGGATTTAAAGGCATTGGACAACACAGAGCAGACATGAAATATAACATTTTGAGTGGGCATCTATTGTATCTGGTGTTTGCAAACAGCAACATCAAAACTCCTAAACTGACTGTTAATTAGTAGTAGGAATGCACCGATAACGAAACTGGATCAGATATCAGGCCGATACTGACTCAAATAGCTGGATCGGATATCGATGACAATGGGGCCGATCTATTCAATTCAATTTTATGTTTATATACTATATACATTATATACTGGAATTTTAATTCCCATTTAAGTTTTGACCAATTTGTTGCTGCATTAAAAAAGGTTTACACGTGAATTGTAATTACTGTTAATTTTGAAGATTTTTTTTTTTGTTGGTACGATTTATTATTCTAATAATAAAGAACAATTACATAAATTTATATCTATGTATTTATTGGTCACATTTTGTTTTGCAAAGTTAAGAAAACCATGATTAAGTTAAGCCTGATGTTGCCTTACACATAAAAGAATGATCCCAGTCACTTCCACACGGTGAAAAATACAGCTTATTATATAAATACACTAGCATCGGATTGGTACTCAGTATTGGCTGATATCCTGAGCCCAGGTATCATCATCTGGACTGAAAAAGTCAGATCGGTGCATCCCTATTAATCTTATAAATTACTATCTCAGATTTAAACGCATAGGTATTCGTGTACGGCAGTAATAATGTAAAAAATATCTACACTTTTGAAACAATGAGCAATTAAATGTCAGATTGTTTACATTTGTGCTTAAGGGGTGGCAGTAGCTCAGATCCCCACATGGACCAAGTACTGAGTGTGAACTGGAGAGATGCCAGTTTGCCTCTTGGGCACTGCTGAGGTGCCCTTGAGCAAGGCACCAAAGCCCCAACTGCATCTCTCCATTAATGCATGTATATAGGTCCTGTTTGTGCGTGTGTGTATTTCGGGCCTGTGTGTACCATGCAATGTGAAAATATAACAGAGTGAAAAAATTGAAAAGAAAGTGCCTTTCTTCTTCTTAACATACAAACATTGGTTTAATTTGGGGAAAAAAACAAAAAACCTGATTTAAAGTCAGAAAACAGATGACATTCAAGGCATTTAAGCCTCGAGTGCTAATTAATTTCAGTGTCCATTGCAACTGAAAACAACTAAAATATTCTAATAATGTGCACCACACTCAGTCAGTGCTGGCATTTTCACTGAAACCCTTTATACCCATTTATTTTAGTCTATTTCATTTGGGGAAATTTTAAAGAAGGGTAAAAGGTAAAATAAAAACAATATTTCAGTTTCCTTAATTGTTTGTTATTGTAGAGGCATTTGTTAATTATTATTATTATTATTATTATTATTAAGCAGGGATTTTATTTTATATTATTATGTGGATGGGAACTGTTTTTCAGTCTTCTGCCTG
This sequence comes from Adelosebastes latens, assembly GCA_916700685.1. Classification (NCBI taxonomy): domain Eukaryota; kingdom Metazoa; phylum Chordata; class Actinopteri; order Perciformes; family Sebastidae; genus Adelosebastes; species Adelosebastes latens. The sequence goes on from CAKAKR010066341.1 coordinate 44,842, forward strand.
ATCAACTAAAGTCTGGGGGAATCAGTACTGCCACATAATTATATAAAATAAAATGCCTCCTTAATAATAATAATAATAACTGAGCTACTTGACTGCTCAGTTTACTCATTCAATGTCCCAGAAATGACTCAATAAGGGAGAAGACAGGGAAATACATCACTTTATACTGAAAGTGCACAAATGGCTGTAAGTTATCCTCCAGTGGTTCCACTAAAGTCCCCTGCTGGAGTAAACAGCGGAATAAACAAGTTGTTAACGGTGATCACCAACCGCTCAACCCATGTTAGCATTAGCAAGTGAGCTAATGTTGACTGATTGTGTCGCGCTCAGATTCAAAATGCGCGTATTTAAAAACCAAAATACTGAACTTAGTACGACTCTGGCGTTATTGCGCTGCTATTCATTGACCATGCATGAACATTTTAATTGAAGTAAACAACGCGGGCTGGTTGCGTTTCTCGTTACTCACATCGCTTTACCAACAGCTTCTCCAGCTACCCGCGACAGTAGTAGTCGCACAGAGATGACGTAATGTTTTAGGAAGCTGTAAACCAATCAAAAGACTGAACGAGCACAGGCAGAGGAATAATACACAGGCAGAGACACCGGGTAGATTATGTCCTCAATTTAGGTTGTCAGGGTATTTCTTTTCCTATTTTGGCGAATTATATAGACCTTTTTATATCTACTTAATGCTTAACGGTGATAGTCAACGCAATTTTCTGCTGAGAAATCACCATTTGAACTTTCACTATTGGCTTGGTGGGGCAATTTGCTTGTGTGTTGCTGCCGGAGCGATTGGCAAGCAACTGCCTGACAGGTAAAAATAAGGTAAAATAAATACACACGTTCACACAACCGGCTTTCAGAGGAGAATGTCCGTTTCCGACCGTTAGCTTAGTTACAGAATACCACGGATGCTTTCCATGTGCTATATGTTATTAAACAAGAAAGTTATCTATTAAGCTCACGGTATATATGAGCTAACTGGAGTGCTTTGGACTTAAATGACACGGAGGGACGGACACACAGGTCTGCTTCTCCTCTGGGACAGCCAGGCTTCAGATGAGCTCCTCGGTAGAGCCAGCAGAGGAGAGCAGCAGCAAACCCACCAGCGGCGGCGGGGGCGGCGACTGGACGCTGGCCTTGACCGTGTGCTCTGCCGCCATCGGAGGCACCTTCCAGTATGGCTACAACATCTCCATCATCAACGCTCCCACCAACTACATCCAGAGCTTCATCAATGACACCTACGTGGAGCGCTGGGGCGTTGGGTTGGAGAGTCCTCAGGTGACCCTGATGTGGACTCTCATCGTGTCCGTCTTCTCATTGGGGGGTCTGCTGGGGGCCCTGCTAGCGGGGCCCCTGGCGGTCCGCTTTGGCAGGAAAAATTCGCTGCTTCTCAACAACTCCTTCCTGTTTGTGGGTGCTGTACTCGTGCTGACGTGCAGGGTGGCCAAGTCCTTCGAGATGTTAATCCTCGCTCGCTTCCTGGTGGGGATGAACTCAGGCGTCAGTATGAACGTCCAGCCCATGTACTTTGGGGAAAGCGCCCCTACACACCTCCGGGGCGCTGTGGCCTTTTCCTCCGCTGTCTTCACTGCATTCGGGATCTTCTTGGGTCAGGTTGTGGGAATCACCGAGGTCTTGGGCGCAGAGCCTCTTTGGCCCTACTTACTAGCTAGTAACGCTTTGCCCGGGTTGATCCAGCTCCTCACCCTACCCTGGTTCCCCGAGAGCCCCAGGTACCTCCTCATTGACCGGGGGGACAGGGAAGCGTGCCTCCGGGCCCTTGGGAGGCTCCGCGGTGGGGAGGCTCCTGTCTCGGAGATGGAGGAGATGCTTCAGGAGCAGGAGCAGCAAAAATCCGCAGCCTTGAATTCGGGATCCGCAACTTTTGCCAAGACGCCCTGGTCCTTGTTCAAGGATCGTGACCTGCGATCCCAGCTCCGAACGGTCATGGGTGCCAGTAGTGCCATGATGCTCTGCGGCAATGACTCCATCTACTTCTACGCGTACTACATCTTTCTCGCGGCAGGGATCCCCCCGCAGAAGATCCAATACATCACCATAGGCACGGGTGCGTCTGAGCTGACCGCTTCCATACTGAGTAATGTGCTGATTGAACGCGTGGGCCGCAGGTACCTTCTCGTGGGAGGGTACAGTCTAATGTCTTGCTGGTCCGTGGTCTTCACTGTAGCTCTTACCCTCCAGAGCCGCGGGGTGGATGGGATGCCCTACCTCAGCATGGCGTGCGTGTTCGCCTACATCCTCAGCTTCGGCTTGGGTCCCGCAGGGGTGACGGGGATCCTACCGACTGAGATCTTCGACCAGGCGGCTCGGCCGGCGGCGTACATGGTGGCCGGCTCGTTCATGTGGATCAGCCTGTTCTCGGTGGGGATGCTGTTCCCCTTCATCCTCAACAGCCTGGGGGACTTCTGCTTCCTGCCGTTCTCGGCCGTGTGCGTGGTGTCTGCGGTGTTTTTGGGGCTCACCTTACCGGAGACTAAGGGCAAGACGCTGGCTGAGATCACGGCGGAGTTCGATAGGAAGAACGGCGTGAAGAAGGAGGGGTCAGACGTGCAGATGGATGAGCCCATTAGGAAGGACTACCAGCTGGGTAAAGCCTACTCCTTCACCAACCTAACTCAAGAGCCTGACCCTGAACCTGACCTTAAGAATCGGGACTGAAATTTGACATCCTCTAGTAATAAATGAAACAGTGCCTTTGTGGCCTCTTTATGCACTTTTAGTGACTACGTTTACATGCACATTAATATTCCACTATTATTCTGAATATGACATTGTTCCGATGTGATACGTGTCAAGTAAACAGCATATTCTGTTTGGATATTCTTAATTAGGCCTTATTCCGCATGGTTGGAGGAATGAAAGAGGGAGGCTGTGTTCGCAATGTCCAACAAGTCCTCCAGCGGTTACTTTAATCAGAGTATGCACGGCTGCATGTAAACGGGAATATTAGTGGAATATTCATTTTCATTAGCCATATAAACAGCTTAGTAGGAATATTGTCGATTTCGGAATAAGGGCAAAAACTGGAATATTTTGTGCATGTAAACGTAGTCAGTGTTGGATAGATTACTCCATATGTGAAATCTTTAAGTGTCCTATTTATGAAAGACAATCTCTGTGTAATGACTGACTATTTAATTTAATTCTGGTTTCATGAGCTACGTCACTAGAAAGTATTAGAACGTGTCGAACTTACTCAAGCAAGAGAGTTAACTTGTGATTTAAAAGAACACATGATGCTCTTTCGTAGACTTCTCTGTTAATAATTACCAGCGGTGTGGCCATCATCGATGCTCTCTAAAGAGATGACACGATGATCTTTTCTCTACAAGAAGGCTCTTTCGTAGCATAGCAGTGTAACTGCGAGCTGAATAACTGCCTTACCAAGAGTAGCATACTCTATAAATGTCCACTGAATCTCTAGTGAAAGTAAAATACTGGATTTTTTTTAAAGAGGACCTATTATGCTTTTTCCCTTTCCTTTAATGTGTTTATTAGTGCTGTCAATCACTATTAATCACAAATTAATCACACATTTTTTATCTGTTCAAAATGTACCTTAAAGGGAGATTTGACAAGTATTTAATACTCTTAGTGGACAAATATGCTGCTTTATACAAATGTATGTATATATTTATTATTAGAAATCAATTAACAACACAAAACAATGACAGATATTGCCCAGAAACCCTCACAGGTACTGCATTTAGCATAAAAAATATGCTCAAATCATAATTCATAACATGGCAAACTTCAGCTCAACAAGCAACAACAGCTGTCAGTGTGTCAGTGTGCTGACTTGACTATGACTTGCCCGAAACTGCATGTGATTATCATAAATTGGGCATGTCTGTAAAGGGAGACTCATGGGTACCTATAGAACCCATTTTCATTCACATATCTTGAGGTCAGAGGTCAAGGGACCCCTTTGAAAACTCGTTTTTCCTCGCCAAAATTTAGCGCAAGTTTGGAGCGTTATTTAACCTCCTTCGCGACAAGCTAGTATGACATGGTTGGTGCCAATAGATTCCTCAGTTTTTATAGTTTCACACCAGTATCTTCACTCTAGCTTTAAAACTGAGCCCACTACAAGCTAAAAATCATAAGTTGTGTTAATGAGTTAAAGAAATTTGTGGTGTTAAAATTTTGCGTAACTTTGACAGCCCTAGTGTTTATATCGTTTTTTTGTGCATCTGCAAAGTTACAAAGCCCAAAGTCCACACCAAACGAAATCTGTCTTTTGTTCCGTAATGTAGTGATGTCACCAAGTAACACACTTGTGGTCCCAGCTGGAGGGTGAAAAGAGGTGCTGCAGCACAGCCGGTAATAGAAAAATAAAGCTTTTTTTTAACATTAAAGCATGTAAACATGTTCTCGTAGAAACCTAAAACACAAGTATGCACCTGAAAATAAGCATCATAGGTCCTCTTTAAATTGGTCCCATCTCCCTTTCATTCAGTACACCCCAGCTTAAGTCAGTTCAAAAGCGGCGTGATTAACATGAATTGAAGAGAAACATTCCCAAAAAAACAATTCACTCTTCATAATAGCCCAATCAACTTCTTTTCTTTGCTTATCATTATTCTTTTTCCTCTCCCTCATAAACATAAACATGACTTTATACCAAAGTTTTGATCAACATTTTGAATAGTTTTGTGAAATTCAAGATAACACTTTATTGAAGCACTGTGTGGTTCCAACATCAGTGAAGCAGTCAATCAGCAGCGCTCTTGGCAATAAATAGAGGTGTTCGCTGTCGAGTGGGTGATGATTTGAATTGTGTGTATTAAAGGATTAGCCACTCACTCAACACGTCTGCACTGGGTAGATAACAGTGCTTGTTTATTGTGTAATCTGATGATATACTCTGTTTTGTTGACGCGTCTATTCAGTCCAGTGATCCATGCTTGTTTCATTTTACCGTTCAGTGATTCAAAGTGGGAATATTGCCTCTCAAAACTCTGGCAGGTTTAGTGTTATGTTCTATTCAGTTAATTTCACAGGACTACAAGCCTCTGTAATTTATTGTAATTTATTGTAACTGTAAGTTATTTTTCCATCAAATGGACTGTATGCATGTTAGTTGGACTCCCACCCTAGGTATTGTATTAGTGCTACTAACAGAATGGTTCCATTTACACCTCTTGAAATGTTTTCTGTGTGCAATGAAATTATGAACTAGGGCTGTCCTCAACCAAAGAAATTCTTAGTCGACTAACACTCATACGATTTTGCCAGCTAATCGATTCGTTGATTTCATCGACAGATCTGTAAAACTGAGTTTCTCCACAAAGAATCACAGAAAAGCACCACTTTAAATCTTGTGTTACCAGAGATATGCTCTTGGAAGTAAGTCATTCTGCATGAAAAAAGCTTAAAAACAACTACTTACGAAAGAAATCTTCATCGACTAAGAGGAAAAAGACTAATCGATTAAGAGGGGGGCAGCCCTATAATATGAATGCAGCGCTGCCAAGCAGCCAGTAGATGTCGCCACTGTTATCCGTCTTTGCTTGTTCTCCTCTCTCTGCTCAAATAGGAAGCTGTTTAATATCAAAACGACCCACAGCTGTAACACCAAGCGAAGATGACACTTTTAAATCCAACATCTGTCAGCTCAAAATCCCTGCAAGCCTCCTGTTGACCATCTGTCACGACCTCTCCCTTAACTTAAATAAGTAAGTTAGATTGATTCAAGATGCAGCATATATTTATTATTGTATATTCAAGGTGCTAGTAATCCAAATCACCCCTCTCTTATTCCCTGAAAACTTTTCTTGCTGTATTTCAGGTAACTGTAGGCTGCTGTAGCACGTCGAAGATGCTGAATGAAATATTGTTATTGTATGACGTCTTTCCAAAGCATGACAATCCTCGATGATGATGAGGACTGTGTATGATCCTCAGGCTTTTATTTTGTAGGAATCTATATTTTGCACATTCAAATTATTTATTCAATGGTATTTATTGAATGAGAAATGTACAACAATAAAACAAAAATCAAAGTGCTGACCTACACCGTCGTCTTCTCTGTGATTCTGTTAGATTGACTGATTACGCCTGACTGAGCCAACTGCTTTCTTAATTACATTTAATCACATTACTCTGGCTCCCTTCACTCCTCTGCACTTTAATCCTTCCCACTCCCATTAAAGCCGTATGAGTGATGCTGTTTGTTTATGGGGTTGGAGGCAAGTTCATTGGACTCTATTGCATCATTTAAGCATAATTGAGCAACGTCTCCTAACTGTTTTGAAATATGATCGAAAAATGGGATTTATATCCAAGTGTGTGCCCCGACACAGGTATAGGTTCTGTATGTGTATGAGTCAGAATTGCTGTAAAAACATTAGAAATCCGAGCAAAAACTGTTCTGCTGCAATCACAACAGGAAAACGGAATATTTCTGCTCTCGCCGGCCTTCAATTCGGCCTCCAAAATCCATTAGCCGTTTCTGGTAAAGCAAACAGCCAAAAATAGTGCTCCTGTTGAAGTTGTTTTGAGATAAAGGCGTCAAAAGAGATTCTCTGTACTTGCAAAACCGGTCAATGTTACACTCCAGAGATACAATAAGTGGATGCCATCTAAGGACAGGTTTCACATACAGTGAAAACAATGACTCACCATTCTAACCGGGGGCCCCATCCAGCATGACATTCATTACCTACGCTCTCTCTTCAATCTCCATTTCTTTGAGAATGCGAAACCTCTGAGCCCAGTGGTGGAGTGCGGCACAAACTTTCTCATTTTACAGCTAAACAGTACACTACAAGATGTTTCTGAAAACATTTGAGGAGAGAAATAGGCATTACTGTAACAGAATATTGATTCATATTTGATCAGCGCTGCCTAGTTTGACCGTTTGGTCGGAGTTTGCGAGTGATTGACAGCTGCTCAGAGATGGCAAGGCTCCAGCTCGGCTCTGATTGGTTGTTTTCCTCCAGTCTGTGAAATCTTGCAGATGCCATTAGGAGCACCGGAGGACACAGAGGCACATGATTTTTTTTCAGATTACCTGTTTCATGCACTACTGTCAGGATAGTGACCGTTTTATAAAATAACTTTTTTTAATCATATTTGCTCACTTTTATACCCACTGCTGCTTTAACATGTGTATATGTTTTCAAAAACACGCGTAAATCAAAGTTGTGATTTATCAAATGTACATATCTTCAAATTGGCTGGTTTACCTATTCAAGAAGGTGATGTTGAAAAATCACAGTAAAAATGGTCCGGAACATTCAGCTACAACAGCTACAGTATATTGTTTGAATTCATTAATAAAGTGCAGGAAAGTTGGTTCCTTACAATTTGTTCTTATGAATATGGAATTTTTTCCCAAATGAATAAATGAATGAATTTTCAAATCTTATATTGACTAAAATATTACATCAAACATAAAAATCCTGAAAACAGTTCCATTCTATCTGCCTCATGTGCAGAGGTTCACAGTGACTGCTTTAAATGTTTACATTCTAGGGGTGTAACGACACGTTTTTACAACAATACGATACGATTTCCATGGTTCCGATACGATTCAGGACGATATCTGGCTCATCTAGAGCGATACGATACGATTCAATGATTTGAAATCGATACAGTAGCTTTTTTTTTGCCAAAAATTCAATCAGTGTGAAATAAATATCTGATACTGGTCAGGATTCCTCAAAGTTTGTCTTGTAAAGGAATCAGGGATAAATTAATTATATATATAAACAAGTAAACAACGATTAATGGCAAATACATACAGCTTTTATTAGAAAATAATAAAAAGTGCAACTTCAGGACCTGCTCCTTCAGTTCTCAAGATACAAGGCAGTGCAATATTTAACAGAAAATATAATAAACCAACTTCCATTCAAGTTAAATGAACAGTGATTTAACCTGCTGCTTCTGTCCTCATTTTCAATATAAACAGTAGAGCAATCATTCCTATACAAATGCTGTTAAATAATCTGCTTCTAGTAATCAAGTAGTCCACCTACAGTGTTCATTTGGGCTCTTTTCATACATGAATACATACGGGAAAACATTTTAAAACTATGTTAGACTAACGTTAGTTGAATTTCTGTTTTGTTTTTTACTTTACTCCCGTGATAATTTGCCTCGCGGACTGTCTGCTCTCCGGCTGGGTACGTGAGGCTGATGCTGCGTGTACATAGATATCTAAACTGCTCAATGTCTGTTCTCTCTGAGTTCTCTTCATAGGAAATCCATACCCCTTCAGCATACTTCAACTGCTTGGCCATGATCCCTCTGCGCCAAATTGTTCGCAGGAGTTTCCAGAGAAGTTGGAGTAGCTCTGGACAGCGTTTGTAGACCTTGTAAGGTACTCCTCCTGGTCCAGGGGGCTGAGCTGGCTCTGGCTGCTTTCACAACCTCCTGCATCTCTTTCAGGCTTGGTTACCTCATGTCAAAGTTGACTTCTGGGGCTGGTTGGTCAAGCAGGGGGCTCTTTGGTGTCCCAAGTCCTGGTCTCTCATGGGATCACACAGGGTGGCGTGGAGAAATTGATCTACTTCCTCCTCGGTACATGTGAAGCGTCCACTGTGCTTGCTGCCAAGCAACTCCTTCGTGAAACCAAAGAGGTTAGCTATAAAAAGCAGCTCGCTTCCTGGCTCTCTCTCTCTGACACCGTCTCCTATGCCCCTCTGCCCCTCCGCAGGGTCATGAGCTTCCTCCTGAGGATGTTATGGAGCTCAGCAAGTGGTGGTTTCTCCTCCTCCTCCTCCTCCTCTGCGCTCTTGTACTGCCTTGTGAGGGCCCGGGGTTCTTGTCGCAGCTGATGGATCTTTCCTGCTCTTCGATTCATGATGTAAAGTTGCCTTGCCGCCTTCTCCTTCTCCAGGCCGAATCATCGAATAGCTCTGCTCCATAGCTCGCAATGACTGCAGACAATTAATTAATTAATTAATTAAAATAAATTGTGAAAATGTATAAAGGTTTAGAACATGATGATAGAAGTATATGATGGTCATTCCCATGCTCTATTATGTTTCATAAGTTGTTGCAGCAATTTTTTGGTTGATATAATTTGTTACACAGATTTGGTGCTAAATTTAACCATTTTTCACCAATCGAGAATTGATAACAAATTATCAATAATCCCTCCAAAATACCACATTAAGACACCAAGACTTGAGGAACACCATAGAAAAAGCCATGCTGGGATTTGGTATCAAAAATGTTTGACATTTGGAGATTTCTGCAAGAATTGCAGAATTTTGTTTGCGATTAGATGGCGAACACTTCAGTTATGTAAACTGCTCCGAAACCCCCTTATTATCAATCTGCCTAGGAAAGCCATCCATCCTCTGAATGCTCTAGGTCTCTAGTTTGTGGTTGTAAGGTTTCATGAGGCTGTGATTATCCTAGAGGTCACCACAGGTCATTTTATACAGTGGGGTGAAGATTCAAAAAATGGTCTCAATACAATAAAATGGCTACTATGGGGACTAACATCATCACACATGAATACAGTTGGGCTCATTGGATCCTTAAGAGTCTCAGCTTTACAGCGATACCCAATTTATGTAATTCAAAGACTGTTTAGGGACCCCATTATGCAGAAATATTCAAACACACCATTTTTAGAATAGGCGAAAAATAACACAGTTATACTGCAGGCAAAAAACTGCATGTGATTATCATAAAGTGGGCATGTCTGTAAAGGGAAGACTCGTGGGTACCCATAGAACCCATTTTCAGTCACATATCTTGAGGTCAGAGGTGGCCATGGCCATGCCAGCTAGTATGACACGGTACCAATGAATCCCTTAGGTTTTCTAGTTTCATATGATATTAGTACCTTCACTCTAGCTCTAAAACTGAACCTGCTACAGTCTCTGAAAGACAGTAAAGTCAGTCTGGTCTCAGAGGGTTAAATAGGACATTGGCCTATAGGCTACCACTTTTTTTAAATGGATGAATGGTTTTGTCATAGTGTTGGAGATGGCAGACAATACTGTATCATGTTTGACAGACAGCTTGAGCTTCATACATCTTACAAGAAAGAGTCACATTCAGCTTTTATGAATGTATTTTAGTCGTACGCGTTCAAAGAGGCGCACCTGTTCATTTCTTTCCGCTCCGAATGCTTCTGGTCCCAAGTGGTGCTCCAGCGTCTTTGGTCTTTTTTAGGTGAAAGTGGGGGGGCTTGGAGAAGTGGTTGATAAAAGATGAGAGAAAGGACGTGTTTCAACCTGCTGCTTCTTTCTTTTTTGTGTGCATCTTCCTCATCAGATGAAGAGAGCGGGTTTCCTTTGGCAACCAGAAGTGGAGTGCAGAAATACTGGGGGAGTTGAGAGCCTTACCTTTTAATTTGCACTTCCTGTTAGTTTCTATGAAGACATGAGAGGATGTTGCCAGGGAAAGTGGGCTGTAACATGATTACATGGGCACCGAAAAAACCCCCCAAAAAAACTGCAGAAAGACAGAAAACAATATCAGATGCTTTTGTCTCACCGCCTCTTGAGTGTTGTGTATATGAATATGTTTATAATAAAGGCTTTGTTGTCTCTGTATTGTCCCTTGGCAACAAAGCAGGCTGATGATGCTATAATGAAGCAGAGAGTGGGTCACAGTGGACTTGCCAGAGAGTCTCATCATCATCACCATTGTCTGCAACGCAGGCTGGCCTGTATACCTCCGATATGAGCAGATAGCATGGAGAAACTTATTACGGTTTGAACTTTTGTCTTAGGAAGGAGGAAACAGGGAGAGACACACGTTTCTGCATGTTATTTATTTAACAGCTGAGAACAAAAAGCACAGTAGACCATCAGCCTTTTTATTAAAAACTGGACATGGTTCAATAGGTGTTGTCCACCTCATATATAATGGATAACCTAAAGTTCATTACACTTATATTGTAGAGCAATTTCCAAGAGTATGTTATTACTTTAATTGTTACTGGATTATCCTGGATTTGCTGAGATTTAGTGCCACATGATAGTCTGGCGGTCCTTTCTAGAATGATTTATAAAGAACATACTAATGCATTATAATTCATGGTTTAAAGGGAAAATCCACCATGAAAAAGAATTTTGTCAAGTAGGCTATATTTATTTGTTTATTTGCCTTCTGTCCCAAGAGCGAAATGAGAAGATTGAAATCAATCTGTGTTTTAAAGATGCTCTAATCAATATGTTTAAGGGCTGTCAAAGTTAACGCGATAATAACTCGTTAAATTAATTTTAACGCCACTAATTTCTTTAAAGTATTAATACATATTGTGACTTTTAGGTCGTAGCGGGCTCAGTTTTAAAGCTACAGTGAAGATACTGGTATCATATGAAACTAGAAAAACCTAAAGAATCTATTGGTACCATGTCATAGCTTGTTGATAAAGAGGGTAAATAACGCTTCAAACTTACTTTCAAAGGGGTCCCTTGACCTCTGACCTCAAGATATGTGAATGAAAATATGTTCTATGGGCAAGTCATAGTCAAGTCAGCACACTGACAGCTGTTGTTGCCTGTTGGGATGCAGTTTGCTATGTTATGATTTGAGCATATTTGTTATAATAAATGCAGTACCTGTGAGGGTTTCTGGACAATATGTGTCATCGTTTTGTGTTGTTAATTGATTTCCAGTAATAAATATACACATACATTTGCATAAAGCAGCATATTTTCCCACTCCCATGTTGATAAGAGTATTAAATACTTGACAAATCTCCCTTTAGGATACATTTTGAATAGATAAAAAATATGCGATTAATTTGCGATTAATCGCGATGACTATGGACAATCATACAATTAATCGCGATTAAATATTTCAATTGATTGACAGCCCTAATATTTTTATATTAATGGATCAAATAATTAGGTGAAATGTGAAAGGGGTTGCTTGTAGTGACAAACCCACAGAAAATTATCTCCTGACTGCAGTTTCCCTCAGCTCTACAGAGCGTTTTAGCATCTTTCCATGTATAGGCCTATTTATACAGTTTAAGCAGGAGTTTGACATGGATCTTCTCATCTCACTCTTAGAAAGAAAGAAAATAAGTATATTTCCCACATTGTTGAGCTATTCTTTTAATCACTAAGACAACCTATGGGGCTAATTTTGTCTGCTAATAAAAACGCAAACAAAATAACTGCAACCCCAAATTATTAGCAGTCCAAAATGTACATGTAGTACCCTCCCAATTCTGTTTACATATTCTTTGATATGTTTTTCCATTGAAAGATATACAGTATATTTTGAAATATTGGTTCAATTAAATGTATAGTTTGGTAAGATGTTGAAATGTCCTTTGTTTTTAGTAGCCCTTGAACCTCTCAGGTTATTTTTCTCTGTGTGTAGCCTATTGGTTGGCCAGGTGTCAATTTGTTATTAGCCAATCAGTGCCAATCAGAGAGGCGGGACTAAAATGAGCTAGGGAGAAAGTGACGTACATGAAGCCTACCATGGCAGAGTTCTGCGCTCTCCGCGTGCACTTCTAGTTGGCGAATGCTAGCAGCCTAGCTAGCTGGGAGGAGAGAGACTGACTGACGGAAACCCTTTAGCCACAGAGCTTCAGAGTGAGTATGGCCAGACACTGACAAATGTAATGATACGGACATTTATAATTAAAAGATAAAAGTTCATTAGTGTTTGTGAATCTCTGGGTAGTGTGCGTCGGGTACTGCTGCAGTAGAGGAGCCCAGGACTAGCAGCTGCATGCCAAAGGAACCAGAGGCTCAGGACGGGTTTCTTCATCGCACAGCTCGCCGCTGAACAGGTGCTGAGTTCCAAGGAACAGTGAGTACAGACAATATTTTCCTTGAGGATTTCAAATGAGCTCCAACAAGCGCGCCAACGTTGTGATGCCACAAACTGAATTATAAAAGCCCGGGTATTCTTTTCTTTTCTTTGGGTCACCAAGATATTTTAGAGGTGTGAATCGCCTGAGGCCTGTATTACGAAGCCAGTTCAACATACCCAGGGTATCTTCTCGTTATCTGGTTTAACTAACCATAACAAACTAGATCAGGCTTAGTGGTCCTAAGAAGGTGGTTATCAACTCAGTAAATTAACCCAGGGTCTCTCAGTCTGGCTGTGAGCGCGTTCACATGAACGGGGCGGTGTTTGCAGCATCTGACCAATCACAGACATGGACAAGTCCACAGATTTGCAGACAGACAGACAGAGCGGCACATTTAACAAAGAGTAAACTATATTAGACAAATACGAAGAAGTTAAACACATAATCCAGACTAAAAGTAACACAGTTGAAGCTGCCAAATGCAGGAAGGACAGCTGGCAGAAGAAAAATGTGTGAATGCGTAAATTAACAGAGTTATTAATTTAACGGAACACTCAAAAGTCAGATATACTCGTCTAGATATATAGCTTTTTAAATATATAACGGATGACTAGATTTCACCTAATCATGGCCTGTATCACCAATGCGGCGTGTATGACTATTTCAGCCTTCTTTCAGCTTAGTCCCCGTCTCAGGCGTTGTGAAACGGACTCAAGAGGAAGTTAAAACATAAGTATGAAAATATAATTCAAGGCGGTAAGCACCTACAGCATACAGCCAACTGTCCTTCCTGCATTTGTCAGTTTAAACTGTGTTGTTTTTAGCCTGGATTATGACTTAAACTTCTTCATATGTGTGTAATATTACCATACGATCCGCGCACTGAGCTCTGATTGGTCAGTAGGCAGTGCTTTATACGAGTTAATCTCTTATATGGAACATAACCTGCTCCGGAGCAGGTTAGCTGTTCAGCATAAGTTACCATGGCGATCTACCCTGGTAAGAAGTGATCCACCTTTGTAGGACGGAAAACCCTGAAGGGTTAACCCTGAAGTTACCTCGCTAACGCCAAATCCTACTTCGTAGTACAGGCCTCTGGTTGGTTCTGTAATAAACATCCTTTGTTGTTGCATTCAACCACTGTGGTATGATGTTTATTGCATGTTTTATAGTAATGTGATTCATGTGGTAAAATAATAGTGGCTAAGTATGAATGCATGCATGGGAGTTTTAAGGTCACAATAACAGTATAGCTATAGAATTTGCAAACTTGGGCTGTATCCGAAACGCATACTATACTAGTAGGACGTACTGATTTAGCCAAAATGTAGTAGTATGCAGTATGGAAACAAAAGCAAAATCAACAATATGCCAAAAATACATGGATGTCATACTGATTTGGAAAAAATCTCCTGCATGCATCGGACCAGTCTACCTCGCCAACTGTATCCCACAATGCAAAGCGCTGAAATGGTATAGGTTATGGTCACAACAACAACAGCAGCCAAAAACGGCATGTTTTTTTTTTTTTTACATTTTTCGTAGCTATTTCATCACTAAATTCACTTCTGAAAAGTTTTGAGGCGAGAAATAAACTGTGTAGCTTTTGAATATTGGCAGTTTTACAATGTTAGATGGGGAATCAAACATTTGCTCCAATGTTAGCGGAATTTAGAAGCTTCACACGCTAGCTGCCGCCTGCTGGGGTCGCTACCTCGCCAGCTGGGTAGTCACTCTCACAGACCGCTATGAGCTGGCTGGAGCTCTCTCAAGAGACCGCTCTGTAGACAAGAGGCTTTTATTTCCTTGTTGACGGATGGTTTGTTTAAATATCACAACACACATGTCCATCATAAAATCGACGGGAACCTGTGATTATCTGCCTTTTTGGAGTTGAAAAACTCCACTATTGCCCGCGGGCGTAGCTCGCTCGGCAGTCGGCCAGTCACGCTCATAGACCGGCTACAGAGCAGCAGGTAATGGCGAGGGAAAGGGCAGCTTCTGACGGGGCAGAGCGATACCTGCTGAGACAACATTACCCTTTTTAACATTACTCTAATATCTGTGGGGATATCATTCCACAGTTTTTTGCTGTAACTGAAAGCAATTTTGTTGAGCAATGTTTTAACTGTTTCATACTACATACTACTGAGGAACGCAGTATGTACTGTATACTGTATACTGCGTTCGTCAATAGTATGTAGTTGGCGGTTTTGAATACAGCCATCCGTTTGTTATTGCATTCAATCATTGTGGTATGATGTTCATTGCATGTCTGATAGTAATGTGATTCATGTGGTAAAATATCAGTGGCTAAGTATGAATGCATGGGAGTTTTAAGGTCACAACAACAGTATAGCTTTACAATAAGCTAATTTGGCCTCTCTCTGCACCCTAGCCAGAGTCATATCCCCAAATTTGTTAGTTACTGTGGACACATACTAATTTTATGTTTAAGTAAACTCTCACCAATTCACCTCCCAACGATCCAGTTATAAAACTGGAATTCAGTGGGTGGGTTACACACAATGTGAAATGGAACTCTGGGATGTGACCAGTAAGTCAGCAAGGGGCGACCTGTGTTTAAGACCTGTGTCCCTATGTGTGTTGTAAATGCCAAACACTGAATGTACTGAAAGTAATCAATGAAATTGATCTGCAATGGGGCTGCCTGCTGGCAATATTCTGCTGTTTTGTTACTTGTTTTTGTCATGTATGTGAAACAAGGCATGTAGAGAAATCTGTTCCTCGAAGTATTTTGGCCAAGTGTGCAACTCTTGATTTGATCTTTAATGCTAGACCAAATGATTTTGGAAGTATTATACAAAAAGTAGCCAACGACCTTTTACTATGTCATTGCCTGGGATGTGCCTTAAACGTGCAAACGATTTGTGCAGATTGTTAGTCAAGCATTCATGGCAATAATGCAAATTCCTTGCATTGATTGATGCCTTGCAGGTTGCCTTTGGCATATTGACCAATTCATTTGCAGTTGGTGGCAAAGGACAGAGGTCAAGGTCATCCTGTAAAGGCACCATCCCCTGCCATAGAAGCAGTTCTAATGGTTGTCCCAGTACAATCACGGAACCCATTAGCTATTATTGTGCCGACAATTTAGCCTCTGAGGGCAACGGCCAGTGTTTTGGGTGTTTTGGTGTAGCCAGCGGATATCCGGATAACGGATACTTCTTCTTCCGTGTGCCGGTCATTTTTTACAGTCCGATTAGCAACTTGAAGCACAAGAATGGATTTGGAGTTGAGAGACGACGCCTACGGCTAATGTCTATACACAGAAATCTGCATATGAATAAAATTTCAAAAAGCTAATAAGAAGCTATATCATTGTCAGATGATAGCCGATGGATTCCCAGATTGAATTTCATCCAAGGCCGCCTCTTTTGCTCTCCACGCAGACTGTTTACTTGCATGGAACCGAAGCCAGATCTGATTCATTTAGCGCAGAGATTTCAAAAGTGGCAGATAAAAATAAATACTCTCCTGCCACAGTGGCAGGCAGAGAAAAAAGTAAATTTCAGACCCTATCAATACTACTCAGACTACAAACTGACTACAAACGGAAACCAGAACGCTTCCGATACCAAAATCTTGTCCCGTTGTCTACAGATACTGCATTCAGATATGTTTATTGAAATTAGTCCAAGTATGGCCCTGTCGAACCATCTGTGCTTCCATTACCACTGGTTGGAAAAATGTAAATATAAGCCCAGTAGAAGCTAAGGAGAAAGCACTATTATATTAGCTAACACCTTTCTTTAACACCTTGTACATTTTCCATTTTAAAGTACTGTGTGAGCAGCAGTGCAACCATGAAAATGATACTAGCACCTTAAATAAAAGCAACTAATGGAGGGATAAGAGGCGGCCTGTAGATTGTGAAAAACGTTTCAACTGCTATGGTGTGTTACCTCGTAGATCAGGTCCTCAGTGATTTTGAGTCTCCTCAAACCCAACCCTGCCATTAGGAGGTCCTGTCCCTCTTGATGAGACTGTGTAATGTCACTGTTACTAGGTAACAGATACAGTGACAGACTGAAAGGTTTCCACACTCTCCAGATTTTGAGAGGCTGATTAGAGGGTTCGGAGGTGTTTTCTTTTCCCATTTATTTATAGCATGTTTGGAAGCAGTACTTATTTGAAATGTTGTAGTGGTGCTCTATGCTGCTTCCTGAAGTTTGTTACAGCGCATATGTGTCTGAACTTTGCCTGCTAAACAACTTATTTTGACTTCTAGAGGCGACTTTGTGTTAGTTTTAGTGAGACTTTGGATAAAGGGAATGCATTGTCACATTATAATCTCCCCTTTCATTGTGCCATTCTGCTGTCTGAGCTGTACTTTCCATCTATCATTTGTCTTGGTAAAAAAGAAACCCAGTTACACATATATACATGGACAAGATATTAGCTTTCTGCAGGGGAAATATAGCTGGGGAAATCGGGTTTCTCTAATCCATCACCTGAAAAAACTGAGTTTCACGTTTACATGACATTTAAAGGAACAATATGTTGTACTGACAGCTAGTGTTTTAAAATGGGTACAGCAGTCCAAATTCAAAACATTGGAGCCATGGCCCGTTTGCTTCACCGGCTGTGTGTCTCAAATACTCGCTGCCTTGATAACCCAGCTGCACACGGACCACAGAGAGATGTGCTGAGGCTTTTGAGGTCGGGTAGAATCTAATGTTATGTTATCTCAGTTGATCCAGTTCGTTGGCTTGCTTCCATGGCTGCAGAAGGCTGTTGGCGTGCCAATTTGTTTCATAAGTGGCAACGGTCGGTGTCAAAATGGGCAGTGGACAGGATCACACCTGCCAAGGTTAATATGGGTGCAAGCGGGAGAGTAAACAGAGAAAATGTTGTTTTTGATAGGCTAAACGGCAACAAATATGGATAGATTGAGTTTTGAGTGTTGTGTTGTGTTGAGTGTTCATGTTGTAAATTTTGGAAAAAATCTCTTTTTGCAATAAATTTTGATTTTGGACTGAGGACTGAGGCAATTACAGAGACGGACTTTTGAGAGAGAGGAGGGAAGAGAAGGTGGAAGGTAGGCTAATGTTTCTGTAAGTTTAATAATAATTTGAATGTCAACGTTATGAATGAAGCTTCAAACTATTCGGCGTAGCCCTACTTCGTCATATTTTCTTTTGATTACCGTCAGATAAGCACATTGTCTTGTTCGCCCCTGAAGCATCGTCTGTTTTTCTGTTTGTCCCTGTCAAATATCTGTCCATTCTGTAAACCTACAGACTACATGTCTGAATGAACACCACTGCTACCATGGATGTATAAATTATAATATTGTTTACTGTTCCGTCGTGAAAAAGATTCCGACGTCAAAACATTTCACACAATTCTGCATCACATTTTACCCCCGGTCACGTGCACCACACATTTTGGGAACCACTGGTCTATGGGGAGCAGCTTCAGAATTTGTCATTAGATGACATCATCGCCACCGTCCATCTGTCTGCCATTCAGCTTAATGAGCTACTTTTCAAAATCAAATAGTCTTAGCTTTATCTAAACAAAAATGTTGGAGGAGGTTTCCTGGAAGATTTCCCTGGCAGAGTCAGTATCTTTGCTTTAAGTGTCAGTTAGTTTAATAATGTAACAGGCTGAACAAGCCATGAGATTTAGAGTGCTTTATAAAACTGCCTGAAGCTATGTTGAGGTGTCTGGATGAATGATTTTAGTGGACGCCTGCCAGCCAACCAAAAGCAAGAATTTTCTATGGCCATAATACAGACATACGGATGGATTCTGAAAGTTACAGTTATTTGGCTCCTTCTAGTGGCAACAAGACTTTTATATACGTTTTAACATAAAAATCAGTGCTGCTTTATCAAACAAGTATGCATGAAGTTTGAAACTGGATCATGCACACCACTACACCGCTGAGAAACTGTGCATGTGTGTGTGTGTGTGAGGGAGAGAGCGACACTTTGATCAACAGCTCTCTTTCCTCGCGGCCCCGATCTGTGTATCTGACAGTGGCAATGTCAGCAGGCATCACTCAGGGACTTTTGTGGAAATGTAATCTTATTTAACCAGAACATTGATTTCCTGATGGCCTTATTGACCTCTGATGAGAACAAGATGGAAACGGATGAATGGAGGAAGAGAAAATGAAGATGAACGAGGAAATACTATGACAAAAAAACAACAATAAAATTAGCATTTTCCTAAATGTCACCTGTAGGTGAATACTTTGCAGGGCAGGTAAATCGGCGCTTACTCACTCTCACAACGTGACTGACAACCAGGGGAGGTCCATGTCTAGCAATTCAAGGGACATGATTGATGCTGGGCAGCCAGCGAGAGGGCAGGTACAGCGGGGAGGCAGCTCCTCTAGACAGCCCCCCTGTGGGTTCCCCTGGATATAATGACAGGATGATGGAGAAAAATCACCTCATCTCTCTCTCTCATCACCCCTCACTGGGAGAGAATGCATTTAGCAGTGAATGAGAGCCATTGCGAACGTAATGAGGCACCTGGCAAGCACTCTAACAGCAGATTTTCATCCAATTTGGCCGTAGCTGTCATCAGCTCAACATAATGGAGAGTCGGCCTGTCTGTATAGATTGAGAAAGATGTTTGCTGGGGGGACCCAAATGTGTTCGTCTCTGCTTTGGAATTGTAAATGCGGAGAGGTCATATTCTGCATTTACACATTTTTGTGATGTAGTTGATGTTCTAAGCCAGTAGTGATTGACCTTAAACGGCAACTGGATTTTTGTGATGTCACGAGATCACGCGAGAATTGTGGGATCACATATCAAAAATCCATCATGTCCGGCTTCAAGTAATGCGTTTGTGGCCGGCAATCCAGATCATGGACCAATCAGCAAACACTGGACTTTTAACCAGGTGACTGATGTTCGAGACCGTTGTCGACCGGTGTTTTGTTTTGTAGTCACGTTTTTTATTGATGTTTTTTCCGTAGTTGGGTTACGTTGTTTCCGTACGTGTTTTACTTAGTTTACGAACTTATTCTAAGCTCAACCATGACATTTTCCCTAACCCTAACTAAGTGGTTTTCTTGCCTGAACCTGAGTTAGTGGTTTTCTTGCCGAAACCTAACTGCGGACGTTTGCGTGGCGTACAAATGACACTCGAAAAAGCTAAAATGCGTACTCATGACACGCGGAATGTCCATGTAATGTCGTGGTATTTATACGCCTTCCCATGAGACTGTGTTGATTTCTTCATTGAAAGCAGAGCAAAGAACAGCACTGAAGGCTTTTCTCGATAGAAAAGATGTTTTTGCTCTTCTCCTGACTAGCTTCGGCAAGAGTTTGATTGACAATTGGTTCGTCCAATCACCTGCCAAGTATTCTTTGAAAGTGCCTGCCCGTTTCCAATGACGGCTTCTCAGACAGTTCCGTGTAACAAACCATCTGGTGGGTCAGGTTAAGTAGTAGTACCCTAGCATTACTTCCAAGGCCAAGGAGCACTTCATACTACATTATTTTGTAGGGTTGCAGGTTTTGTATATATATATATACTATATATTTCTATAAAAGAAAACCCTCTTTATTTTAGTTTACATTCCAGCAACCACAGCCAAACTCATTATCTGAGATAGCGTTACGTTCGCCAAACACATTGGTCCTCATCCTAAAAATATTTTTTCTTGGAACATAAATATTGATCGGGGGTGTTGTTTTAGTAACTGGTCAATGTGGATGATTTTGAATTTTCTGATATATTGAAGGAGTAAATGGTCCTTCATGGGATGAGAAAATTATACTAAAATCTGAAGCCAAATAAACAATTAAAAAACAAAACATTTTTCTTCCCTTGTGAAAAGTTCCATGGTTTTCATAGGACAGCAACATATGGGAAAAGGCTATTGAGATTTAGTACGAACAGAAGCTGTAAATGAATGAATTTAGGTCTACAACAGTACATATGTGAAGCTTCCGTTTAGGTTTTGTCACAGTGATTTTCTGTCTTTTTTGTAATCTGCTTTTCGGTATCAGGAAAAAGGAATCCCACTGGGAAATTGAACCATTATCATCTAGGACACAATCATTCTTCACCGTCATCATTTCCATAACAGAAAACGATCCAGAATGAGGAATAAATGGGATGGGTGGTGTTCATTTATATACATGAATTCACACAGAACTCGGCCAAAAACGAATGAAAATCTTTCTCCAGCTGAAGCAGCAGCTGTGGTACAGAGGAGTTACTATTCAGTATCTTGGCAGCCAAGACAGAGGTATAAAATGACTGTATATTGTGCAACTTTTGGCTCCAAGACATGCAAGTTATTTGCCTGATGTTTTAACTTTCTTTCTCCCTGCTAAAACTGCCTTCTCCTAAAAAAACAAAAACCTTTTTGCACAGCAGTACGGTCTAGTCCCAAATGACTTTCCAATGTTTGGCTTGTGAACTGACTTTGCATCAGCGAAGGACAGCATCAAAGAAGGGAAAGAAAGAGAGTATACAGGCGAGGGTGGGCGCATAGAGACAGAAGAAGAAACGTGACATTTAAAACTTTTTTTTATGAATGTCACCACCTCTAACAATAACAAATACCAAAATAAATTCACAATTTAGCCTTGTGAGAAATGTGAGCCTGTTAATTAATCCACAACTAAATATGTGTGATTAAGTGAGTTTCAGCTTTGACACACAGCAAAAATGATAAGAAAGGCATCTGAAGTGAATAAAAGGTCATTGCTAGCTCATAATTAGCCCAGTTATAAGACAGAGATTTACAAAGCACTAATTTAAAATGAGTTGCACAACAGAAAGTAGTTCTTACATAGAGATTAATGTGTTATTATCTGTAATTAACTGATGTACACTCAGTAACTGGCAGGTGTACCCATTGTTAGCTTGCTACTATATGACCCGTTTAGCAGTACACTATACCTACATAACATAAAATGTTACAATATTTACAACAATAAGAGCAAGATATATATATATTTTCACATCTCTTTCTCTGTTCCTTATTTTGTTGTTTTAACAACTCTCTACCCAGAGTTCCACTAAAACGTTTAAATCCCCATTTTTTCACCATGACCACATTGATGATTGTAGCCCAGTTGTGAAATGACTTTATTGCAGCATGCGGCTCTAATTGTCTTATATAGGCTATTTATGAAATAATTAAGTCTATGCAAAACATCTAATCAGAAAGAAATGAAAATGCGTAGGAGCATGCAATATAGCTAATCAGTGCTCAGTGTCGGTTCCTGTATAATCCGGAGTGTTTTGGAGAGTGAGAAAGAAATAATTCTATATAATGTGATTAGTTTTCTGGCTGTGCTGGCTCACTGCTCTTAATTTTCATTATTTGGAAAATATGCAGAGAGGAGGGTTGGTGGCTTGTTAGAAGTTACAGTGGCTGAAAAACTTTTATTAGTTGTTATGAACTACTGGGGTAATAATAGTTCATTCAAAGGCTGTCTTCAACACAGTTTTTTGGGTGGTGTTTTGGAGTGGCATGGTGTTTCACCCTTATTTTCGCTTGCCGGTCTGGCTGTCTGGGATGTGGACAGGCAGGCTAGCCAAGCATGTATAATGGAAGCAGGGAGCACAGCAGCCTGGATACTGCAGAGATTTCTTTTACCAGCTACGACAGCGAAGCTGGTATTGCTTTCACCTTGTGAGTCTGTGTGTGTCACATAGACTGCATACAGTATATAGATGGACGAAGTGTTTCCACTTCCTCCCGCACTGTACAGAGGTGAAGCCAAAATATCCCAGATACTGGATCTTCCATCTTGAGATTTTGACGTCATTTGGAGCCAGAGTCTGCGCAGTAGTGATCGGGCATCGAGGTCCCGCCCACACACCCACCCGAACCAATCAAGTGCCAAGCACGGCCGCAGCATGTTAGCGAGAGTCTTGAAGCCTCAAGTTTGGCATTTTGGCTGTCACCATCTTGTTTTTGGCTGTCACCATCTTGTTTTTGGCTGTTGCCTTCTTGGTTTTTTTGCAACCAGAAGTGACACGAGAGGGTGGAGCTAAGTACAACCGAATGCTGAATATGACATTTTAGGTGGCCAAAAAGGTTTTAATTAACTTTCATGAACTGAAAACACTTTGTGAAAGGATTAAATTGACCGGACAACGCCGTGGAAGCGACCTGTCCATCACAAGGTAGCA
Organism: Adelosebastes latens; assembly: GCA_916700685.1. Taxonomy (NCBI): domain Eukaryota; kingdom Metazoa; phylum Chordata; class Actinopteri; order Perciformes; family Sebastidae; genus Adelosebastes; species Adelosebastes latens. The sequence goes on from CAKAKR010066341.1 coordinate 67,769, forward strand.
ACGTCCTAAAGCATCCCCTGCTTTATCGTCTATTTGATTCTAAATGGGACCATAATTTACTAAATGAACATCATGCTGTATTGAAGAAGATTTGAAACTAGCATATTTACAATGTTTACTGAGGTAATAAATCAAGTGAGAAGTAGGCTCATTTTCTCATAGACTTCTATACAATCAGACAATCTTTTTGCAACCAGAGGAGTCTCCCGGTGCTGGCTATTAGAAAGAATAAAGGTTTAAAGCATTTCCGCACTGGCTTCACTTTTTCAGAACCCGGAGTTGTCCCCTGGTTATAAAGCATTTTATAAATGTCTCACTTCATAGCAATAATGTTCATTTTTATTTTCTATCCAGTCCTACCTTGCCTGTTGCTCCCTCTCTACCCTCACTGACTTGCACGTAAAGCAAGGCTGTCTGCTGGTTTTGTTGCTGTTGCCCTTGTGTCATCCCCCCCCCTCCCCTCCTCAGTCACCAGCCATCTGGACCCACTACTATCTGTGTGCATTACCAGTAACCTCAAGGAGAAACGTGCTGAGTCATTCTGCGTCCTTTTGAAAGCATTTATCCTGGGTAGACAGACCACCACACTTGCGGAGGAGATGGTAAATCGAGCAAGGGAGGGCTTGACTGAGCAGGCGAGGATGAGTGGGAGGCTGCGGGGGAGACGGGGGGAGTGGGGGGGTTAGAGGGAGGAAAGAGTGATGGGGGGGATAAAAGCAACGACAAGGGAAGACTGGGGAAGAGTAATTAGCCTGTTCTGTTGGGCATCGATGTAGAAACCAGGGAAAGGATGAGACGGCTGAGGGGGAAAAAAACAGGAGTCCTGGGATGAGTCACCAGAAAAGCCTTTGGTTATCTTCAATCTGCAATGTCATCCTTTAGCTGCACCGTAGAGGCATGTAGAAATATGATAAAAAATGATGGAAAGGGGAACACTTTCTATGTGCAGCTGTCGGGATATAGTTACGGAGCCCGAGGACGGATAAAAAACAAAAAACAGTCATGTTTCAGAGCTGCAAAGCAAACACAATGGAGCAGGAAGACAAAAGAGTCTAATCACAGTGTGGAAGAGGAGTTTAATTCTGAATAACTTCATTACATTGTGAACACTATTAGAAAGGTGAGGCAAATTACCAATTAGCAGCATTTGTCAGTTGAGTCAGAGACACTTGGGTCAAGGAATTGACCAAATATAGCAAATGATTATGCAGTTAGACTTGGCAGAAAAGGCTCTGCTCTTTGAGGGACCGCTCAAAGATTCGAATCAGCTTCAGGGATTCTGCTGAGAGCGCTAATTGCCTGTTACGAAAGACATATATAAATGTTAAATCATTGCTCAATCTACAATACCAAAAATTGGGCTGTCAAAGTTAACGCGATAATAACGCATTATGCAAATTAGTTTTAACGCCACTAATTTCTTTAACGTGTGCTCTTCCGATCTCAACTTGCGTTTTTTAGGTTGTAGCGGGCTCAGTTTTAAAGCTAGAGTGAAGATACTGGTATCATATGAAACTAGAAAACCTGATGAATCAATTGGTGCCAACCATGAGGGTAAATAACGCTCCAAACTTCCACTAAATTTTGGCGAGAAAAAACTGGCGTGGCCATTTTCAAAGGGGTCCCTTGACCTCTGACTTCAAGATATGTGAATGTAAATGGGTTCTATGGGTACCCACGAGTCTCCCCTTTACAGACATGCCCACTTTATGACAATCACATGCAGTTTTGGGGCTAGTCATAGTCAAGTCAGCACACTGACACACTGACAGCTGTTGTTGCCTGTTGGGCTGCAGTTTGGCAGCTTCAGCTGTGTTACTATCAGTCTGGATTAAGTGTTTAACTTCTTTGTATTTATCTAATATTATAGCTTGCTCTTCATTTGAAAAAAAATGCGCCGCTCTGCTGACAGTAGACTTGTCCGTGTTTGTGATTGGTCATATGCACCCCTTTTGTCTAAACGTGCTCATAGCCAGATTGAGAAACCCTGGGTTGACTTACCGAGTTGATAACCACCGTCATAGGACCACCGTCATAGGACCACCTAGCGGGATCACGGTTGTTAGGGTTAGTTAAGCCAGATAACGAGAAGATACCACGGGTGTGTTGAACTCGCTTCGTAGTACAGGCCTCAGGCGATTCAACCAGATAGGAGAAAATATCTGTGAATGACACATCGGGCCATTTAGTTGGATCATTTGTGCAGTGTTTTATAAGATATGGACAATAATCCATTCCGATTCTGTCCGCACTTTCCTAGCATAACCGAGCGGGAGAAAAGGATTGTTTTCCCCCACGGTGACACAACATCGACTGTATGTATCGCCGTGGTAGCGACCTGCCAATCACAAGATAGCCAAGCCTCAAAGCATCCCCTGCTTTATGGTCTATTTGACTCTAAATGGGACCATAATTTACTAAATAAACATCATGCTGTATTGAAGAAGACTCGAAACTAGCGATTGAGACCATAAACTCATGTGATCTCATAAATCAAGTGAGAAGTAGGCTCATTTTCTCATAGACTTCTATACAATCAGACTTCTTTTAACAACCAGAGGAGTCGCCCCCTGCTGGCTATTAGAAATAATGCAAGTTTAAAGCAGTTTCACATTGGCTTCACTTTTCAGACCCAGATGTTGCCCCTTGGGTTGAATCGGCTAATGTAAGCGAGACTTTTGACTTTGGAATTGGAAAGAAAGAGATTTGGGATTAAAAGTAAAAGGGTAATATATACTGTGTCCAAACTGCGGGTGTATCCATCTAAAAAAAGGGACAAGAAAATGACTTTTAGCATGTATAGGGAACACGCTGTTTAATTTGATTTGTGGAAATGGAAACACAGCGTGACACTCGTCTCGTCCAGCACCATCCAGGCCCGGTGCAACCCGACAGGCCAATAAATAACACCCCCGTAAAGCGAAAGCAGAAAATAGAGTCAATCTCGCACCATGACGTGTGTTTTATTGAGACTCCATCAAAGCGGTAAAGATATCGACAATATACAAACTTTGCAGCTTTTTTTTTTGAAAATGACATTCTGACAAAGTAGACAAACTTGCATCAATCCCATTGGTGGTATAATTAGCTGAATTCTTTGAATTTCCTTTTCAATATGAAACGGGGAGAGCAAGAGCGATTCAAGAGGAAACGGAGTGAAAGGAGGAGAGGACAAAGACAGACCTTTCTAGATCAATAACACACTTAGCAGGCTTTTTTATAGTGAGACTGATTCAAGCACTATATATTTTGAAAGAGCAGGTCCTTTAGCATTTCAGGGGAGATTTGTTGGCCTTCTACCTGACATAGTGCTGAACAGAGCAACATTTTTCAGGCTCTACACAAAATGATCTCTGTTAGTGAAAGTTCAAGGCAGCAACGCACCGAAGACCCATATGCTGTGTACACGAGCAACAAAGCAACAGCCTACAAGTAATTTTCAATGGATGCCGGTGACATGAGGCTACAAACTGAAGCCTGACACTTGTTGCTGTGTGACGGGCAGAACGCGCACCGTTTATAACGTTTCTAAGAGACTGAAGTTTTAATAATGTATACAAATCTAAGGGCATGGGTGAAATAGACATAAACCCCACAATTTGTTCTTACAATAGGTCATTCTCATTAGTTACTGGAAAAAGTTTCAGTGGCAGAAGATCTCTTTTCATGAGACAGCAAGCATACAGTAACTAATATAGAAAATGAACAAACCTCAAGTAGTTACAGTTAGCATTCAATTTGAGTCACAATTGTATTCATCGCTTTGACGTCCACCAACGAGCTGATAAATAGTCTGCTATGTTCACCAGTTAGTTGCCAACTTTGTCTATTTGCCATTTGGTGCTTGTCAGGTAGTGTACAGGTATCATAGCCTTTGTGCTGAAAACAGCTGCCTGCTACGACGTTGATGAGAGCAGTGATAGTGAACCTAAACATTGAAGTTACTGATCGTAAAACCGAAACAATAAGATGCTAAAAAAGCTCAGGGAACTGCAGAGTCTGTAAATCTATAGCATACAAGGACATTTTAGACAATAGTGTTCTTCCTATGGAGGACGGAACCTGCCAAAATAAAAAATAAATTAATAAATAAATAAATGACTCGATAAGTGAATAAATATGTCATTAAATGTAGTAAAATAATATAGTGTATGATAATATAATAAATTAATTAATAAAATGTGACATCAGTTGATGTTTCTGTTTTAATTTGTTTATTTATTTAGCTTTGTATTAATTCCCTTATTTATTTACTATTCTGTTTACTTTTCCCTTTTATTTATTTATGTATTTATTTGTTTACATATATATTATTTTGAATTATTTATTTATTTTGCATTTATTTTGCATTAAGTTTATTTTACAGAAATATCAATTTGTCACATTTTATCAATTATGTATTTTTTATATTATTTTTGCTACATTTAATGACATATTCATATATTTATCAAGCAATTTATTTATTTATTCACTTTTTTTTATTTTGGCAGGTTCTGTCCTCCATATCTTCCAACTTTGTAGCAACAGTTTGACAAAGACCCTTTCCTGTTTTAACATGACAATGCCCCTGTGCACAAAATAAATGGTTTTCAGCTCGGTGTGGAGGAACTTGACTGGCTCTGGACCTTTTTAAAAAAATGTTGTTATGATACACCAAATTAAAATTTCAATGTGGGCTTTTTTTTTATGCATTTAAAATTAAAGTATCCAAAACAAGCAGTGTGCTGTAATTCACGAGTTTGGAGCAAGCCATCTGAGGATTAAATGTACAGGATATAACACATTATATTCATTGAGAATATTATTTATTAATACTGGGGCAGCGTTGGTGTTTCTCCGCACAGAATACACGCGGTGTTTCCTTCAAAATCGGTTGCTTTCTTTTGCAACATGTATGGAAGCAAACATCGCTCTTTCTGCAGGTTACAGGCTGTGTAAAGATAAAAAAGAAAAGCACTTGTTGTGGTCAGGCAACCATAATGGGTGCTTTCATCTGACAGAAGCACAAATGACATTTCCGGGATGTCTTGGTGGATGGACAGCCTTTGACTACAAAGGTTGCCGTATCACATTTTTCAGCAAATGCATTTCTGTCCGTTTTACTTTTTCATCATCAAAGGACTTTCTTTGTGTCTACCATGTACAAAAAGCCTTTGACATATACTGCTATCAAAGTTCATCTTTTCTAGACTCCAAGTCCATTTTGTTGCTTTATTGTTCACATAGAAAAGACTGGACAGAAAAACAACAAGTGGGGCAGATATTGCTTGTGAGATGGCTTCAAGAACAGATAAAAAAATTAGACTTTCTCAGGAACAAACAATAATCTGTACGTATATATTTCTTTGGAGGTCTCTGTTGAGAGGTCAGGGAGAGTGTAAACGCCGCCTGGCAGTTATTTTGTTCAGAAATGCTGTGACTGCCAACAAATTGTGTTTTCTCGTCGGCTAGATGAAAACAATCGTGCAAAGGCGGTGAGATCTGTCAGCGTTCACCTGCAGCTGCGACTGCAGGCATTCAACAGAGAGGAAAGTGCATGCCTGTGTAAAGCAGATGCCTTGTCACATTCTGTGCATGTACACACACACGCACCACCACGACACATGGCTAATTTCACACTTTCATAGTCCATTACATTGTGAAGGTAAACAGGCGAACGGATACACGCAGCTGTTTACCTTTTTTCGATCCTCATCCCTACTGTCTCTTTTCTTTCTTTCACACGAACGCACACCACGACCGTTATGTTGAATTATTCATGACATCTGGAAAGTGACGCGCAGCAAAAGATTTCTGTGAAGGAGAAGAAAAAAAAAAGAAGCCCATTTGTCCATCAGCTGGTCGCATATATGAGTCATCAATCATGGCTGATAGCGGGGAACTCTTTCCCATGTATGTCTCTCTATCTCTCTCTCTCTCTCTCTCTGCAACACACACATGGACAAAAATCACTGCTACGTATTTACACTGTTGTGTGTTTTTCTCTTTTATTTGCTTTGTCTCTTGGAGAAAATCTATTCCCAAAGCAAATTATTGCCACAGACAAAATGAGGATGTTAATAATAGAGGGAAGCTGCGGCTGTGATGAAATGAAAAAACACCTGCCACTGTGTGTGGATGTTTCTGCTCGTGTGTGTATAGCGCAAATGCCCTCACAAGGATAGAAACATGAATATGTGGATATTTTGCAGGTATACCTGTTCAGATGGTCTACTTAAACATCAAGACCAGGGTTTAGGGTAGGGATGCACCAATACAACTTTCTTTCAGACCGAGTACAAGTACTTACATTTGGGTACTCGCCGATACCGAGTACCGATACGAGTACTTCTCTGTGCCAAAAGACCCTCGTTAACAGCCAGCTGGAAGGTGTGAGCGACACACGGCAGGCTGGGGAGTCCTGCATTCGAGGCGGTGCGCCGCGACCGGCTCTAGGTCGGCTTGGAAAGGCTCGGGGCGAAGGTGGCTCGCGGCTGCAGCCTTACAGCGCTCCCCACCCGGACCTGGCCGCACCGTAGACAAAGGGCTCGCTGCGCCCTCTCACCCCGCCGGGGAGGGACGGGGCCCCCTGCTCCCGGTGCGACTGTCGACCGGGGCGGACTGTCCTCAGTGCGCCCCGACCGCGTTGTGCCGCCAGCTCAGGGCTCGGCCCACGTAAAAGGCGCCAGGGGTCTGCCACGATGACACAGACCAAGGAGTCCATGTGGTGCAATGAAAGTGAGGGCCGGTGGAAGGCCATGTTATCCGAGTACATCCTCTCTGACTGTTTAAAATCACTGCAACTCATTGTACAGCTTTAATAATATTTAATAATATTACTTATTGATTTTATGCAATAGCAGATAAAATACGGTTGTGGCTCAGGAGGTAGAGCAGGTTGTCCTTTAATCACAAGGTTGGCGGTTCGATCTTCCTGTCTGCATGTTGAAATGTCCTTGAGCAAGACACCTCCACCCACCACCTTGTCTCCAGCCGCAGCAGTTAGCTGTTTTCAGTGAAAAAGCTCTGATAAACCCCACTGCACTGTTACCTGCTCATCACCACACCACATGCAAAGTTAGTGGTGAACTTAGTGGAGCATTTAGCAGCTAAAAAGCCAAATATTTTTCCTTAGGATTTAGTTGGGACCAAAATAGAAATCAAAGAGAGTTAATGGTGGACTTGCATTCGCTATAGCTGGCCAGAAACGGGACTAAATAAATGCTAATATTGCTTTGTGTCTGCTTGCTGGATGTACTCCTGTCACTATCATGTTTTAGCATTTTTAGCGAGCTGTTTCTCCCTGCTTCCAGTTTATGTTAAGCTAGGCTAAGCACATCCCGACTCCAAACACACCCGTCTGTGTGTTCTTCTCAGGCTTGTGATAAACTAAAGTACAACGCCGTAATAGGGCCATTGTAGGTAAAAAAAATTATATTGTATAATCGTTGCAAATTTGTGATTTTTTTTTTTCTCGTAAATTTGCCACTATAATCTCAGAGAATATCCAAGTTTTTTTTCTCATAAATTTATTAATTTAATCTCTATTATTACCCCCTTCCCCCGGCTCTGTAATTTTTTTTTTTTCACCTACAATGGCCGTTGTACTAAAGTGTTGTATGAAGCAATATTATCGTCTTTGTATTCCTGATAGGACTTGTTGTTGTTCATATTTACTTCAATATAGTCTATAGATTTTTCTTGAAGGCGCCAACTAGTAACTCTTGCATATAGGGAGACACACAACTCGGGGCGTGTGTCTCCCTATATGCAAGAGCCTGCGTCGACGATTACCTTGTGTTCGTATTGAAAGTGGGTCGTACCACTCATGGATGAAACATGAGGGCAGGGAGAGAGAGAGAGAGAGGGGGAGATGATGGAGAGAGGAGAAGCAGCTTGAAGAGTTGCTGAGCCTGGCTGCATATATACATCCATCTTCATCTGACAAGGAGTTGTGATTAACTATGCCACCTGCTTTCTCTCTCTCTCACTCTCTCTCTCTCTCTCTCTCTCTCTCTCTCTCTCTCTCTCTCTCTCTCTCTCTCTCTCTCTCTCTCTCTCTCTCACGCTCTCTCTCTTCCAGCCTCACCTGGAATGCCAGAGGGACCATTTAGTTGCAACTCCCTTGTATTTTCTCATATTATTGAGAATTACACCCAAAAAATAGGGGAAACTTTAATGTCAAATGCCCCCTCATTGCCCTTTCTCAACATTTATATATGTTTATATATCCTTGAAGCCCACCCATTTGTATTTAAGAAAAGCTGAGCCTCCCCCCGCCCCATATTTTCTGGCGTCATCACCCGTGAAAAAAAATTACAAATCCCCGAACAAAATCCTCAATTTGAATTAGGTTATTCAGTGTATTAAATTAGTTATTCTTTCTTTATTGAATCAACTTTCTTTAATGACTAGAACTCGTCAATTTCGTCAACATAAATAAAGTGATGACGTCTCGACGGATTCATACATAATATGATCTTTTTTTTGTAACAACTTAATTAATTTACTGTAATAGTGTTAGACTTAGACTATGATGAATCACAGGTCATTTCGGAGAGAGAGCATTCCTATTGGCTGTGCTCCGGTCATGTGACTGGTACTTGGCGTTCCTTTGAGCCATCTCAACTTGATCTCAACATGGCGGCTGGGTCACAAACTTTCTCATTTTACAGCTAAACAGTACACTACAAGACGATTCTGAAAACATTTTACACAAGAAATAGGCATTACAGTAACAGAATATTGATTCATATTTGATCAGCGCTGCCTAGTTTAACCGTTTGATCTGAGTTCGCGAATGATTGACAGCCGGCTCTCATAGACGGCAGCTGGACAACAGATCTCAGGTCAGCTCTGACTGCTTGTTTTCCTCCGGTCTGTGAAATCTTGCAGATGCCGTTAGGAGCACCGGAGGACACAGAGACACATGATTTTTTTCAGGTTACCTGTTTCATGTACTACTGTCACGATATAGCAATCGTTTTATAAAAATAACTTTTATTAATCATATTTGCTCCAATCTCACCTACTTCAGCTTGAAGTAGCAAAAACATATATATCTTTTTAATTAATTTGATATACAGACTTTTGTATAAATTATCCAGTAAGTGTGTTATTATGATTTTATTTATAAATGTGCAAATCTAATTTTGTCAACCTCAGAGCAGACAAATCTTGCCTCACCCTCTGAGATCTTTTGCACCCCCCCCCTGAGCCCGGGCCCCAGGTTGGGTTATTGCACCAACTTATCTGCATCTGCTGTTTCATTTATGCTCCACGATCATTGGCTCATACAGCTGACTGTCATTGAAGTCATATTCATCAGTCATATTCATTCTGGTGAGCAGTCTTTACGGCTCATTCGGCACAATGCTCATACACTCTTGTCAATGCCCGCTTGCGGCTGCAGCTCCCCCCCTCCTTCTTAAGTGCTGAAGCTTGTGGTGTTCTTGATCTAATATTCATGTATGCCTTTGTTATTTTGGTGGTTCTCCCATCAGAATCCTTTTTGAGAGCGCCCTCAGAGTCTTTCCCACCAAATGTATTGCCATTTGCAATAAGTGGCGAGTTCTTTGATGTAAATGTCTCGGAATGAACACGTGTCAGCTACAGCCGATCTAACTACGTTTGAAGTGTTTTACAAGTCTGCTAGCTTAAATCAAGCCACTATTAGCAGGCAAACTGTATCTGTCAAGGAAGTCTACAGATACATTGTGAATTGGGAAAAAATGGATTCACCTATGTATCTTAATTTTTTTCTTTACGATTTTGTAATAGATTTTTTAATGCCAGAATCAATATACTTGCTTCATTTGAGTCTATGCGGAGGTAGAAGGAAGTTACCGCTTTTTGTTGTAGTCTGAGTAACGTGACGTCACATCTGTTTCAAAAACCAAAACAAAGCCGAAGCGAGAGAGCAGAAATTGGCAGAGGGTCATCGTGGATACGACCTGCACCCTCGCATTTTAAATCCAGCGTGGTTAACACTACACATCCAGTAAAGTATGGAAACACTTTGGGTTTCACACATTGCCAGGAAAAGCAGAGCTAGATATCACGGCTAAAGCTGCATGCTAACTCTGTCATGGACAGGGAACGTTATCTTATCGTGGTAACGTGCGGTCGAGCCGGCCGTCACTCTCACCTGGGTGGTCAAATGGGCCGACGCTACAACTGTAGAGCAACCATATACTGACATTTATGTTAAATTCATTCAAATGGCCCCGATGGAGCTGACCATGGATGTATAAAGAGAACGGAGCTGAAGGGAGAGCTAGAGACGGAATTGGCGGAGTTAGCGGAATTATACACGTGTGACTACATTTTCAAAATAAGGTGTTAACAAAGGGTAGGCTATAAAAAAATACATATATAGAAATAAGATTAATTTCCTTAATTTCCTGACAATGACTGATATATTTGAATTTAGGACATCTCTGACTATATACATGCTGAAAATCAAACATTTTTACTGTATCAAATTAGAGATTTTCCAAAGTAAAAGTCCCCTTTTCCTATGGTCTAGTGTTAAAAAAAAAAGTTAACAAAAATTGCACTAAATTGTAATATCGAATCATAATACTTATTGAATCGGCAGCCAAGTATCGTGATAGTATCGAATCGGGAGAAAAGCATATCGTCCCAGCCCTACTTCCTATACTACGAAAAAGACTCCTTTGCCAGTTTCTATCTGCCCTGCTTCTGGGTAAGTGCCATTTAGTGCTGTTAACGCCAAGAAAATAAGCTACTGGTTGCTAAAAAGGTCAAAAGTAGTTGCCAAGTATAGCAGCTAATACAGTATGTGATGTAGCGTCCCAGTCTTGGCAAAGAAAGGAGCATTATGCACTACGGGAAGTGCTGCCATTCAAAAGCTTTCTCCAGTTGTCAATAATACACCAATCCATGACTAAAGTGAATAACAGTCAGGGTAGTATATCAATGATGTGTGAGGCAAAGGTCAATTCACTCAAACCACTCTATTTTACATCTTGTACTCATCATACAATGAGTCACATTGGATGAAAGTGTCCATTAGATGGTACACAGGTACCTTTTAGCCCCAGCTGGCTGAATGAAAAGCGACACCGAGGACTGAGTAAGAGATATGATTCAGCAATGAGTGTAATGAAACCACATAAAGAAGGTTTCAATGTTTCAACACCGTCCCGCGGGTAACCTCCCACACCTCCTCACCATTTAGAAAGGTGATCCTGCCGTGCGCTCTTTATGAGAGCTACTTGAGGTATCACAAAGAACGGAGGGTAGTAGGTGGGTAGGAGGCAGGTACGTGGCAGAGAGAGAGAGATGGTAGCTGGTAGCCACTTGTCAGGAGTAGATTGCAAAAGGTTAAACTGAGCAGCATTACTGCGGAGTTACTGGAAAAGAGCATGTGCACGCCAGTCCTTAGATAAATACAGTACAGGTAAAACTGTCTGAACTGATACTTACTGTAGGAAACTGTAGTATTGCACACATCATAACATTTTATATACTATACCAAGTATTTGTTAATGATTATGACATTATTTGTATACCTTTAAGAAATTGTTTGTAAAACATCTATAAACATTACATGGACACTTTGTTAATGGTTAATAATTGTTTTGTAAACTGTATATAAACATTATTTGGATGGCTATTATAAAGTTAGAACTGATGATTATAATACCTTGTTAAATGATTAATAAATACTTTGTAAAGCATCTCTAAACATTATTTAGATAGATAGTTAATACTTTGTTAATGGTTAATAATTGGTTTCTGGCCCATCTATGTATGTAATGTTTATAGATGTTTTACAAATGATTTCTTAAAGATTTACAAATCATTTGGTAATCACTAAAAAACAATATAGTACATACAATGTTTATGTGTATATAATAATGTGTCCAACAATAAACTGTTAATAGTGTACTAATGTAATCAGAATGAATCTATCTTCTCCTATCAGCTATGATACAATATAGAATTTATAAAATAATTATTTATAATATATATATTGTTAAATATATATATATATATATAACAATATATATATATATATAACAATATATATATATTGTTATATCACACAAACTATAAAATAACTATAAAATAAAAAATAATAGCAATAGTAAAGTAAACAATATTAATTGTCATTGTTGAGAACAGTAAATTAATTATTAACCAAGTTTAATTAAATATCAATTCATCATTTATATATGATGGTTATTATGAAGTGTTATCATTTTAAACCCTTCATCCTGCATCATTGCCATCACAACCACCATGTTTCACAAGCAACTTTTCCACTCGTTCTGCTCACACCGTGCGTACGGAGGCACCATCTGACACATATGCTGGCCATGCAGGCAGACGAGGATCGGGGCGGTAATGACTGTTGATGTTAATTCACACCTAGCTCTCAGCGGCTGTGGGCGGACCACTGGAGACGAGGACCACGAGGAGAGCCGCATGAGATGATGCGAGTGTAGGTGCGAAAAAGACAAGGGCACTTCATGACAGACAAAGAAAGGAGGAGATCTACTTGAGGTTTTTTTTTTTCTGAGTAGTGATCTCATTACACAACTCGCACAGCACCTGCCTCCGCAAACATGAGATTGAGCCCTACATGAACTGTCGTGTTAATAAGCAACAGTGTGTTTATTTCACTGGGAAGCCAATGACCTGTACAGTTTTTGTTTTTTGTTTTACCTCACAATGTCTCTTTCCACATCAATGTAAGGAAGAGGTCCAATGAGGCTGTGCATGCGTGAAGTGAAGCTCACCGATATTTTCATGAATTTCAGATCAATGCTGCCGAGGCTGTCGACTTTTATCTTCTTTGCTTCCTGCAAACATTAACGTCGCACACCATTTATTTGTGGTTTATTTTGAGCGCCCGCGAGGCTCGCATTTCCCGCAGGAGACTGTAAGTGAAAAAGACGGTTAGCCATGTGGGCAAACCAATTTCCGCAGACGATGGAGCACATTTACGGTGTAAGCTCACGGGAGACACTTGAGATGATTAAAAAAAAAAAAAGCATCTCAAAGCAAATTGGATGCTGTGCCACAATCAGGTGGAACGCTCACATGGGCACATATGCAAAAAAGAAGGACCACACACCTTAGGACACGCAGACGCACCCACACCCGCGTATGCCCCGTTGCAAATGAGTGAGTCATGCAATATGCACCAGTATAAAAGGAAGATCAATGTCAACCCCATCGCTGTATCCTCCTCTCTATTTCTCTTTCTGTCTCCTGTGACATTTACCCAGACAACCCAGGAATGCACATCCAACCCACCCACACACGAGCTAGAGTGTGTGTGAGTGGATCGACGGCAAAGCAAAAGTGCAATTAAAGTAATAAAGTGTGACATTTTCATGGAAATAAAATGCCTGTTTTGCTACTTTCGTCATATGAGCCACGATAAGACATTTAGCGCTGGGGAGGTACTTTGAAAAACTTCCCGTAATGAAGGCGGATAAGATAATTCAAACCCTCAGAACATAAAAATGGATAATTACCGTAAACACGTATTTTTTTGTGAGTGAAACAAAGTGAACATCTGTTTGAGAATAATGAGCTTCCATCCACTGTGATTAACCCAGACCCTCTATAAGTATACAGGCTGAAACAAGAGGGTTTTGAGAAATTATATTTTGGGTGTTTCTTCTGTTTCCGCTCATCTTTTCATTCCAATGTAGGAACGGTGACATGTCGGCCCCCCCACATGCCATGCTGGGAAGCCTGCAGGGGCTGACGCACAACTGAATGTATCATCCGTCAGAAAAAGTTTTATTTAAAAAAAAGGCTCACCAATGGTGCAGCGGATGTTGATTGTATAAGTTTAGAATTCAGACAAAAAAAAATATTTCTCCTCACTTTTCTTCATACTTATGTGACCTTAAAAATAGGGAGGATTTCCAAACCAAAGCGGGGAGGTCTGGGGGTACTCCCCCACAAAAACATTTAGTTTCAGAGACTTTGTTTCCTACATTCTGGTGACTTTTAAAGAATGAAAATAACAAAATAATAAGTACACTGCAACAGCAATTTTATGTTAAAGCAGCAGTGGGTAGAAATGGAGCAAATATGATTAAAAAAAGTAATTTTTTATAAAACGGTCACTATATCCTGTCAGTAGTGCATGAGACATGTAATCTGAAAAAAAATCATGTTCCTCTGTGTCCTCCGGTGCTCCTAACGGCATCTGCAAGATTTCACAGACAGGAGGAAAACAACCAATCAGAGCCGAGCTTGAGTCTTCCCGTCTCTGAGCAGCTGTCAATCACTCGTGACCTCCAATCAAACGGTCAAACTAGGCAGCGCTGATCAAACATGAATCAATATTGCCTACGTTAATGCCTATTTCTCGCCTCAAATGTTTTCAGAAACATCTTGTAGTGTACTGTTCAGCTGTAAAATGAGAAAGTTTGTGATCATGTTGAGATCTGTTAAGGAAATACTAAGCACCGCCCACCAGCAGCAATACAGCCAATAGAAACGCTCTCTCTCTGAAATGACCTGTGATAGGCCAAAATTTCCTGTCACGGGCTAGATGTTTTAAAGCCTGAAAACAGAGCCATGAGGAGGTGCAGAAGTCTAGTTATCTCTCAGAACACTTGAATTACAATATGCTGAAAGATTATTATGGAATTTTTGCCCCATGATTGCCAAAAACATACTGCCTACTAAAGCTTTAAATAGGCCGACTTTTAATTTTACTTTCAATTTTCAGGAAAGAAAATGGAATAATTTGGCCCTCTTGCGTGAACTTGTGTGAATCTCTGGTATAAATTAGGCTAATATTCATCAGTTTTCATTCATTCATTCATTTTTTTGCCCCTGCTTGAGTATTTCTTTCTCT